>JAGXJF010004084.1:0-137237 GCA_019208055.1 Stipa capillata
AATACTCCGACAGTACCTGAGCCCGTCAGGGAAGATGTATACCGCTGACGGGCGGACATTTAATACCCATCAGCGAAAGTAATCTCAAGGTGCGGCCCGGACAGCCATGGACGGCTTTTCTCTGACGGGTCTTGTGTGCCCATCAGTGGAAGTGCATCTCTACTGACGGGCTCAGTGCCCGTCAGTAGAAGTATAACTTCCACTGACGGGAGGTTACTGACGTTCTCGAAACCCGTGAGCGACTGCCGTTTTGGGCCCGTTAGCGGAAGTGTTTCCTGAGGTAATGAAAAATGTTTTCTAGGTCAAATCGTTTGCTTGATTCGCAATCAGTTTTTGTCGTCGGGTTCGATGTGATGAACATAGCAAAACTAGATCTCATATGAGTATGATTTTACAAAAAAAATTTGGTCTCATTAGTTATCACGTGGTAATGCATTAATACGACTATTAGTAACGAGTTATCTGATAGTTGCTATTGTGCCCCACAGCTAGCGTATTTGGTAGAGTTTCTTAAATAGGTTCAAGACATCTCCACTATACTTAGGATAGATAATGACGAGCTGTTAGACTTCACAACTCTCCTCTGACATAATAATATGGTAGAAAATGCATGAGGTGTCAACTTTCCTGGACGGAGCTTAAAATTCTGAGTTGGCTGGAGGACATATTATGTGCTAATCAAAGATGAATAGTCTGATAACTACACTAAACCGATCGGATAAGTATAAAATAACATTATTTTTTTGAATACGACTTTAGAAATATGTAGTGAATTATGTGCTGATAATTATATATGATTAGTCTAATTACTACGGTAATCCGGTTGGATAAGATACATTGATACTATTTTCTCAAAGACAAGTTAGAAAGATGTGAGCATGACATTTTTATATGTTGATAACTACATGTAAATAATCTGGTAGCTAACATATTAATGTCTGATAACTTTTGAGCCCAAAAAAAATCAGTGGGTTTGACTGCCTCAGCTCTACTTGGCATACAGTTTTGAACCAGAGAGTGACGAGGGTGGACTGTATTGTCGGAACGTCGCTGCGTAAGAATAACCAACGTTGGTTACCCGGGTCCAAAAACATGTATATACACTGCTCTGAAATTATTCCAAAGTATATATATTAATATGGTTGAGAACTATAGTGCATGTGCCAGAACTGAGAATTAAGATATGATCTAATGCAAGAACTATCACTACTATAGAAAAGCTCATTCGAGGTGGTTGAAATAGAGCATATGAGACGGTTATAGCCTCCGCTTCCAACCAGTGGTTGCAGATATGGGCCTGTATCGGAGGTGAAATGAAACGCCTCAGATAAGAACTTACCTGAGGCTGTTGCAGAGATAGAACCGACTCGGATAATATGATATCCGAGGTGGTGAATTTATAGAGCCGCCTTGGATAACATGATATCTGAGGTGGTTGTCTCCCCGCAACAGCCTTAGATAACATGATATTTGAGATGGCTCTATAAATTCACCACCTCGGATATCATATTATCCGAGTCGGCCCGCAACTGCCCCAGATAACATGATATATGAGACGGGTGTTTGCTCTAAACCGCCTCGGATTATAGTTCAGAAAACAAAAAAAAATACATTTCAAATATATGAGCGAATTCAACATATGTATAGGCGAATTAAAATAGTGCATAACTTTAAACACATAATTAAGATATATATATAGCCCATTGTCTTACATACATAATTTATAAAATAAAAATAGGTAACTAAAAGTTCTCAAGCGGGAGATCTTCATCGACAGGGTCCGGCAGCAGAGCGAGCACCATACGACCTAGGCACCGGAGTATTGCACGGGATCA
Source organism: Stipa capillata (assembly GCA_019208055.1). Lineage (NCBI taxonomy): Eukaryota > Viridiplantae > Streptophyta > Magnoliopsida > Poales > Poaceae > Stipa > Stipa capillata. The sequence continues at coordinate 1,836 of JAGXJF010004084.1, forward strand.
ACATTGTACACACATAGGAAGGTGTCCTCGGTGTCACTATAGCGGTCGAACTCTAGTGCTTCAAATGTGGCACGGGAGAGCTCCATGTTGACGCACGCGGTCCTCAAGGATGTGCGAAGGAGGCAACGCTTCGCGCTTCTGCTTCCCCATGGAGCTCCCTACAGCGGCCATTGCGAGAGATCGAGGAGGTGGCTAGAGGGGGAGGAAGAAGAGGATCGAGAGAGTAGGTGGCTAGAGAGGGGAAGGTGGCTAGGTTGCCTGGCTTTTGGAGGAATGAAGAAGAGAGAATCGAAGAGATGGAGGCGGGTTTATAAGGGACTCTTCGTGTTGCCCGTTGCACGTGACTCCGAGACGGTTGCATTCTAGAAACCCCTCGGATACAAGCCCTATCCGAGGCGGTTGCTTTTATTCCTGTGTCTCCGGTATGTTTGAGGTGATTGCCTTCCAAAAACAGCCTCGGATATGAGTCTTATCTAATGTGGTTTTTCAAGAAGTCCTTATCAAAGCCGGTAGAATTGTGTTAACCACCTTAGATATTAATTATTCGAGGCACTTGAGTCCAACTGCTTTGGACAAGGCGCCTCGACGGGCTATTTTGTACTAGTGTACATATACCACGTGAATTGTTGTGTGCGACGCAGAAGTCTCCAATCATAACCTATGGCCTGCTATGAGACCAATTAATGAAAGCATAGCAGTAAGGACGAGGAAGTAGGAGGAGGACGAGGCCATTTTCTCTTCCACGGATGCTATCTGTTAGCCGTATGTGTTTAGTATCTATGCAGAGCTGATGCTTTGGCCATGTTGGGAGGATGTATGGATATATATAGCATGCCAGCTGCGACTGAATGTAGCTGAGTTTATGCATGAACGAGTCAACTAAGAAGGCCCAGCACTAGATTGAAATGGTCTCTTGTAGAGCATGTGTTCTAATTAATGTACGTCACTACTACAGATTCCATTTAACGGGAGCCCACCTGTAAAGACGGCAACTCGGAGCCGTCTGTACAGTGCTAATCATAGACGGTTCCAAACGCGAACCGTCTGAGAAAATGACTACCAGCGATGGCGCACAAACGGGACGCTACAGTACAGACGGTTCGTATGAGGCACCGTCTGTACAAATATCACAGACGGTTCCCAACAGGGACCGACTGTACTGTGAAGGATATCACAGATGGTTCCCAACTGGACCGTCTGTGATATTATTATAGACGGTACCAGTTGGGAACCGCCTGTACTATCTCTGCCAGTACAGACGGCTTCTAACTGGGACCGTCTGTCATATTAGAACAGATGGTACTAGTTGGGAACCGTCTGTACTATCCCTCCCAGTACAGACGGCTCCCAACTGGGACCGTCTGTGATATTAGTACAGACGGCACCAGTTGGGAGCCGTCTGTACTGCGAGTGATAGTACAGGCGGTTCTCAACTGGGAACCTTCTGTGCTAGATATTTTTAGTGTGCCGCTTCGTCTTTAACCTTCGGAACCGCCGCTTCGTTTCGCGCGCGTCGCTTCATATTCCTCTTCATGTCGCTTCGCTCCCTTCGCCTCTCCCTACTAAGTACTCCGCTTCCACCGGCCTCCGCCCAATCCATTCCCTCCTGCCCACTTCTCTCCTCCACCATGCCGAGCGTGCCGTCGTCTTCACCGCCGCCGCCCGTCCCATCACCCTACGCGGGTCCACTGTCGCCAATTAGTTGGCCATCCAACTACTCGTCGGACGAGGACTCGCCGGCGAAGAATGTGCTCTCCTCCGACGAGGAGACTAATCGATCCGCTGATTGGAGTCCGTCGAGCTCCGACGGCGCCGATTGGTGGATGTCGGAGGAGGAGGCCGAGGAGGACGCCGCCGACGACGACGACACCGATGACAACGACGACGACACCGACGACAAGGACGAGGACGAGAACGAGGCCGACGACAACGACGATGACGACCAGCAAGGCGCTGTCGCCGCCCACGGGTGCTGCACCGAGGACGGCTGGGAGGACACCACCGACGACGATTACAGCTGGGACGACACCGACACCGACAATGTCGATGACGGCAGTGATGGCGGTGACGGTGATGACACGGCCTCCACGGCGACGACGGCGCGGTCGACCCCGCCCAGCAAGAGGCGCAGACTATATTAGATAATTTTTTTTGCACAAGAATTAGTGCACTAATTACTAGTACTTTGTAAAAATAAGTAGTACTTTGTATTAATATTACTACTACTTCAATTAATATTAGCCTATATTAGCCTTTCGTGTTCTGTTCAAATATTAGCGTACCGTGTTAATTCTATTCCGAAAGTTCGATCTCCAAACATCACAAAAACTATCACCGACGGCTCCAAACGTGAACCGTATGAGAAAAATATACGCACGATGGCGAACGGCACAGTACAGCCGGTTCCTCAACTGGGACTGTCTATAATATTAGTACGGACGGTTCCTGTTGGGAGCCGTCTGTACTGTGCCGTCTCGCTTGTTCACCATCGTGTCTCAGACGGTTCGCGTTTGGAGCCGTCTGAGAAAATGACTACCACGATGGCGGGACGGCACAGTTGGGAACCGTCTAAGAAAATGAATACCCATGATGGCGGGACGGCACAGTACAGACGGTTCCCGGTTGGGAACCACCTGTGATATTTGTACAGACGGTTCCCGACTTGGAGCCATCTGTACAAATAACTATAAGCTCACTCCCAACTCGATTCGTTGCTATCGCCATTGTCGCCGGCCCTCTTCCTGACCTCCTCTCGAGCCGCCCGCACACGCAGCCGGACCAGGAAGAGCCGGTGAACCTTGTGCTGGAAGGAATCAAGCTCGGGGCACTACAAATCTTACTCACTGACGACCTCACCGAGCTGCCGCCGCCGCTCGCCATCCCGTCGTCATCTCCGGCCTCCCTAGCGTCGGCCGACTCTTCCTATAGCTCCACGGTGAGCCACAGAACTTTCCCATGCCCTTTCCCCCCTTGATTCCATGCTGGATGATCGTGAATGATCGGTAGCTAGCTAGCTCGATCGCGCTCTGTGCCATTCAGCTAGTTGGGAAAAAGAAAAGAAAAGAAAAGAAATGTGGGACCCATGTGTCATAGAGAGAAGGAAAAAAGGAAAAGAAAATTTAATATGACGGAGGACCCCACTTGTCATGCTCAATGGCTAAGTTAGGCTGAGTAACAAATTTTTTTCATATTTTTCATTTTATGAGAAAAAGCAAGAAAATGCTAAAAATGCTTTAAACTTCTTAAAATCATAGAAAATTCATATGAACTCAAAATGAGGTGATTCTTTTTTGTAAATTCATCATTTAATCTGTAGAATTTTATGGTATAACTTTTGTTCATGTCACAGCGATGTACAATTTTTAAAATGACCAAAATGCCCTTAAACCCAAAAATTGAAGTATGATTTTTAGAAAAATCATGCTAGCTCCAAAAATAATATATGTTGCACCAAAATTCAACTTTTGATACATGTTGTATCTCGGCTTCATTTTATTCATGCATCAACCTATAAAATTTTGAGATATATAGAAATGTTGCTTTCTTAGAATATTTAAATAATTAGCCGCTGGCTTTATTTGAGTTTTGCATAGTTGGGTTTATATGTTACTAAAATGCATAAATGTAGTGTTTTAGATTAATTTACGTATGAAATTTATTACATGAATATTACCTTGGTAGCTCCTTTTTTCTATGAAAAGTTAGATGTCTTTGTTTTATTAGGTCAATTTAACAGTAATTTACTCGTTCTCCAGCCCGTGCAGCAACATGGATCGGGGGTCAATGTACGGTTCTCGTATGAACCAAGGGTACCTTGATGGTGTGACGAATTTTCTGACAGCTGCCGAGGAGGATAGGTTGAAGAAGGGTGTTCAATTTATATATTGTCCTTGTTGCGACTGTAGAAATGAGAGATCATTTCTCGGACAGAACTCAACCCTACAGATCCAAGCGCACTTGATTATTAGGGGCTAAACCGGACTACACGTGTTGGACCAAACATGGTGAGGAGCCGAACATGTTACACGAAGACATTCGCATCATCGAAGAACTTGAAGTCACCGAAGGGAGAGAAGATGACGAGGAAGTAGATGCAGACATGATTGTGGTGATGCAGAGAACGATGATAGGTTGGATCAGATGTTGGGCGATGCTAACGTGAACTTTAATACTGAGATAGACTTCAACAAGTTCATGGGCATGGGAGTTCCAAACCGTATGTACAAATAATTTCTGTAGTAGTGCGTATGCCTTGAACGCGGTTAAACTGGCCGGTTATTCTCCTAATGGTGTGTGTATTACATCTGCAAGCAATTGACTATTTATTTGGTTCGACTCAGTACGTCTTGTATAGATACCTCTCGCTACTGCATATCTCCAACAAAAAGAAAATAATTTTTTTCTGTGGTAGGTTTGTCATGAATGACATTGATGCCCTCATGGTAATGAAACATAGTCGCAATCTGCTCATTAATTAGCTTCTTCGATGCGCTCCGGTCATCATGCATGCATCCATGCATCTTGGAATATCATAATTAGATCACTTTTACGTACCTGGTCACCATCTTAACATAAAAATTACTCAGCCAAATGTTTCTTAAACAAGAAAGATTTATATGGGCTCATGGGCCTGGGCCTGGGCCAGCTGCCCCAGGCCTGTCTCCGCTCCTGCCCGTACACAAATTAAAAGGAAAACCATGAGGAACCTTCCTAAAGTTGATCGATTCCAGGTAACATATTGCTATTAGTCGGCACACCCTACCTGCTCAATTAAATTAATGACCATTTCTATCTCGCCATACAAATATTCTTGACTTGTTCACAACATCACCAACTCTTTCTGCTGCTATAAATACTCGTCGATCCTCTCCAAGGCCAAAGCACACAAGAACATCGCAAACTACAAGAACCTACTTGAGAAACAGTAGAAGATTTCTGCAAAAACCCTAATGGCCTCCTCTTCCTACTTCCTTCTCGCTGCTCTTCTTGCGTTGGCCTCATGGCAGGCCATCGCTTCGGATCCCAGTCCTCTCCAAGACTTCTGCGTCGCAGACAACAGCTCACATGGTATGTACTTGCAGCACTGTTGAGAGCAATCACTTAGTTTTCATACAAGCAATATTTACGGGTAAAATTAGGATACACTTATATATGTCAAGAATTATTGATATCATTTTGACTCAGATGTTGTACATGTTACCTTTCGTACGCAGTTCTTGTTAATGGATTTGTCTGCAAAGACCCAGAGGACGTGAAAGCCAAGGACTTCTTCCTGGCAGCCAAACTTGACATGCCAAGAGACACGAAAGAGAGCAAGGTTGGGTCTAACGTCACCTTGATCAATGTCATGCGGATTCCTGGCCTCAACACACTGGGCATCTCCCTGGCGCGCATCGACTATGCGCCGTTGGGCGAGAACCCACCACATACTCACCCGCGTGCCACTGAGATCCTCACCGTGCTTGAAGGGACACTTTATGTAGGCTTCGTCACGTCCAACCCTAACAAGCTTTTCTCCAAGCTGCTCAACAAGGGTGACGTGTTCGTTTTCCCAGAAGGACTCATCCACTTCCAATTCAACCCCAACCCCTACCAGCCCGCGGTTGCAATTGCTACACTTAGCAGCCAAAACCCTGGGGCTATCACCATTGCCAACGCTGTGTTTGGGTCAAAGCCGCCAATCTCAGATGATGTTTTGGCAAAGGCCTTTCAGGTGGACAAGAAGACAATAGACTGGCTCCAGGCTCAATTCTGGGAGAACAATCACTACTAAATCAAGCCTTGTTGATTGCATGGAAGATCTGTATTTGGACTGTGCAAATGACTTGCTTTAGTTTCTAGCTATGTTACAAGCTATGCAATAAATCGAACATATGTTATGCTAGTGCTTGTCTGTCCAACCTTTTGAATAATTGGCAACACGAGTTGTTGTGAGACTATGTTATATGCTACTCTGGCGTCTTTGCTTCCCTTGATAAAGCAAAGCCTGGGGTGCAGCTGTGCCCTTGTTTGAAAATAGAAGAAATGTTGCATAATTAAGGATCTGGTAATTTAATATAGTTTGATGCTGACGGTTGTAAATCCATGATGCGACGGTATATATATATATATATAGTGGTTGCATACAATATACATGCATCTTACGGGGAAGGGGGAGCAAATAATTAGACGCCGCGGTAACCGAGTTTTTCTTTTCCCATGGGTGGCGGTTGTCTAGTAGACGGCTTTGTGATGGTCAGCTACATGTGTCGTGAACTTCATTTCGTTTGTTATTCTGTGTGTTGGGACCTTTGTTGATTCGAGGGTAAAACTGATTTGTTTCGGTTCTTTAATTTCCACACTTTGTGATAATGACGATTGTTGATTGTGTGTACCTTCGGTGCAAAAACCTCTATTATCTAAAAAACATACACGCATGTGAAGGAAATATGGCGTTTACCATAGATAAGAGCCTAAGATAGACTAATCGTTTTATGCCGCTAAGACTGGATTATGTCGCATTCAATTTTTCACTTACGACACGTTTGCCCTCCCACGTAAATATATTTTCATTTACATGCCACCTCCCACTCGTTCTCTTTGCACGCCGCTTGCGCTGCATAGCGCATTCCTTGCTGTTTCTAGGATTGCAATCGGAGCGATATGAACAGATATCATGCGTCATGTCTCCTAAACAACGTCTCTTTTTCTTAGATAGTTAGGTTATGTATTGAACTTAGCTGAGTAGATGATGGCAGCAGGCTGCGTTAGCATGACGGCAATTGTCAGGGAATTTATATCGCCATATGGATAGCGATCGATTATGTAATAGATTAATAGTACTTAATATCATCATGTTAATTTGGTATGTAATCTGTCTTTTTTAGTGTCAGTAGACACAACACTTTAATCTTGTAAACTTTTGAGGTTATGTACATTTATTCGATGCAGAAGTCGAGAGATGATAAGCTCTCTGTTAATTAAAAAAACTTGATGGACGTCGTAGCTTTGTGCCGGCTCTCCTCTTGGTTAGGCACGCATGCATGCATGCTTTGCAATGTCGTGGCCTCCTGCACGTCACCACTTCGTAGAGAAATTCTGACCAAGTAAATGTTCGATGACTTTAGTGATGGATGAAAATAAGAGATTACCACGTAGTTGTATTAGGTCTACTCGCGCATGAATCGACGCGCCTGAATTTCTTCCTTGTTGACACAATCGGCTAACTAGTGCGTTGTCTTCGGTTATTGGATTCCACGCTCTCTGAACAATCTTTATTTTCATATATATTTTTCTCTTCGATGGATGGATGATGGCTCTTACGCAGTACGTATACTTTTTGCGAACGGAGGGAGAAAGTAAGAAACATTTCGATTTTCACAAACTAATTTTAGGAAAAATATAACACATTTTTAAACAGGGTTTAGGCAGTGCAAGATGGTAATTCAGGCTAGAATATGCGTGCTCGATCACGCATGTGTTTTGCGCTACTAAACCATTTACAAGTTGCATAAATATATATTTTACAGGATTTTTCTTTCATCCGATCAGAGTGTTGTAATATCACAAGATTTACTATGTTCGATCAAATATGTTGTCAAGTGATCGGATTAAAATATGTTACTCGATCATTGATCATTGTCACGTTACGATGTTTCTAATTTCCTTTCTTTCAAGTACGGCTGATACGGTGTCAATTATTGTGTGGATGTGTAGTAATACACCTTCCAAGTATGTTATTTTCTTTTGTGCTAAATATGTCGAGTTCTGCTGTGCTACGTGGTTGAGCGGTGTAGACGTGGTCCAGACATCTTTCATCGCGGACAGCATCTTGGAAGGTTTCGAGTACCTCAGTGAAGGAAAGTCCTGGGACAATGTTGACTTTGCTTTTGAACCTGGTGATGAAGTCGCAAAGGCCTTCGTCCCTTCCTTGTCATATTCGTTTGAACTCGGACCTCATGGTGGAGGCGTCATGAGTGGTGGAGAAGCTCTTGATAAACATGTCTTGGAACTGAGCCTAACTATGGATGGACCCCTCGGGTACGTTCTGAATCCAGGCGGCTGCATCCTCGACCAGGCACGCAGGAAGGAGATTGGCCATTGAGGTAGTATCCCCCCGGTCGTCAGGATGTCTTGCGTAAATTTGATGAGGAACTCTCTCGGGTCTCCTTTTCCGTTGTACTCGAGGTTCTTGTTGGAATGTACATGTTTCGGTATTCGCGCTCCTCGTAGTCGAGAAGAGAGCGCAGGGCAACCAGCGATAATACGGGGGATGAAGCCATCGTCTTTTGATGAATAGTTGAGATAGCGTTCGTGACGGTGATGGCGATTGTCACGGTGGTGGGAACGGTGTTTGTCGTTGCGGTGGCGATCCTCCCAACTCGAATCTTCCATGCGGGCTTTGCCACGTCTGTGGTGGTTATCGTGATCATTGCGATCCTTACGACCACGGTCACGGCTACTACTAGGCAATCGTGACCGAGTTCGGTTCTTTGCGGGGATTGCCGTCGGGTTCGTGCTGTGCGGGGCGACTCTTCAACCCGCTGATGTCTAGAGCCAGTATGCTGGTCTCGTCTTTCCTCGGAGCAGCTACGTGGCTCGCCGTTCGGATCGGCATTGTTGGCATCTAGATCAGAGTTGATCAGAACCCTGACTTCGTCATGTGCAGTCTCAGCGACATATTGGATGTCGGCCAGTGTCCGCTCGTGTTCCTCGTAGAGTAGTCGAGTCGAAGCAATTAGATAGCGCCTGTTTAATTTGGGCGGCGAGGGCCCGTGAGTGAGCGGCTTTTTTCCCTGCCTCGGAGACTGGGGTAATTGATGAAGAAGCGTTTCCATCGGCTAAAGGGCGAATTGCCCGTGGCGTAGTATCTGCTCCCGCCATGTAAACATGGGGGAAGTCATAGTCAAACCTTTCTGGAGTTGTAATAAAGCGGAGGTTCGAGCAATCTCCAAGGAAGGCATCATCAAGAATATTCGATCCTTGGCTGCTGCGAGAGGAGTTGCCTTGGTGGAAGATACCTCGGGCTCCGTAATGATGTTGTCGTGTAGTGGAACGGAGGTGCTTCCTGTCGAGATGGTGCCTGAGATCAGCCGGATGTAACTCGGTCGGATAGTGACCGAGCCTGGTAGCAGCACCAGCGCGCGCCTGAAGTTGATCTTGCTTCATAGATTGCGTGGATCTGAAGCATAGGGGTTGAAGCTTGAGTGGCCGCGTGGAGTAACAACGACTCGTAGAGCCGTCGGGTGGGTTGGCATCGCGAGTTGTTGCTGAGTCGGCGAGCCGCTGCTTGATGAGGAGCGTTGGTGCAGCTATTGCGAGATCCAGACGAGACGTCATAGAAGTCTTTGTCGTCGAAGCCCGCGTACACCATCTTGTCGGTAAGTGTTGTTGGAGTAGATCCAAGCTGACGTAAGGGCCATACGGTGGGCGCCAGCTGTCGATGTATGGTATATGGGGGTACCGGTGATCGTACCCATACAGCACATATTTATACGGTAGCGGGGCTGTGACTCAGATCAACTCGAGCTCCGGACACAGATTTACCCAGGTTCGGGCCCCCGAGATGGGTAATAGCCCTACGTCCTGCTCTTGATGGAATTGATATGCGGTCTAGTGTACAGACGATTACAAAGAGAACTCGACGAGCAGGGAACTCGGCGAGATCGGTTTACAAGGGGAACTCGACGGGTAGGGAACCCGGTGAGTTGTATGCTAAGGCTATAGATCTCGAAGGCGGCTAGACGACTAGGGCTTCTCGATCTAATTCAACTTGTCCCCTCTTGGAGGGGTTTGTGCCCTTTATATAGGCGGAACTGGGCGGTAACCTTGTATCGAGTCCTCGTAGTCCACGAGTCGGACTCCTTCTCGTTGCCATATCCTGAGTCCTCGTAGTACACGAGTTGGACTTCTTCCCAGTGACGTGTTAAGTCTTGCTTTCCCATCCTGATAAGGATTCACTGACTAGAGGCCTACGCTTCCTGGAGGCCAATTGATGAACTCGTGGACCTGGCTACGAGCCCATGGTGGTAGTACTACCCATCATCAAAATATAACTGTTCGCACGAAATCGGATCCGTGAAACACCTAGGTAAAGTGGAGTCGCCAACCGCACTTACGTGTGCGATGAACGGATGCTTTTCAAGTAAAGCAACAAAGGATAACTATCGTACTTACGCGTACGACGAGCGATTGCTTTCCGAGCAAAGCAACAAAGATCCTCTGGCTTACGTGCAGAAGAACCGATCGTTTTTTCAGCGCAAAACGATAAAGATCTAAACTAGAACAAAAGGTAAAGGTAAAAGGTAATAGATTGATTTGTGTCGATTGTTGGATGTCTTTCAATCGGCCATCACCCTCTCATATTTATAGGGCGGCTGGTCTTCCCGTAGGAGATCAAAACTCCTAATCCTAATTGATTACAGATATATAATCTTTCCTTATTTAAAGGATCCTGATCTACTATACATATGACTTTCCATCGCTCAGGACTCCCTTCCGGATACGGGACATCTTTTCCATACGGACCGAGAGTCTTTCCGATTTCGCAGTCAATTCCTTCCTTTCTGAGACTCTTTCCCTAAGTCTCCGTGTCGGATAAGCCTTCGCGATAGAGGACTCGTCATATCAATTTGTCCACGGATCGACCTGGTTGCATCGTGACTTGATTCTGCTGGGATTCGGCTCTGTCCGACTTGTGCCTTCTCGGGGACTTGAGCACTCGGGAACATCAGTACTCGGGAACGCCAGTACTCGAGGACACGGGCCCGGGTGCTCGGTACTCGCACGTGCTGGCACTCGGAATTGCCAGTGCTCGGGACCGCTAGTACTCGGGTCCGCTAGTACTCGGGAACGCCAGTACTCGGGAACGTGAGTACGAGTGCTCGGGGTCAATGGTGCTCGGGGTCGATGGTGCTCGGGGTCGATGGTGCTCGGGGTCGCGAGCGCTCGGGGTCGCCACTGTTGAATGCCCGGAGGTACTGCTCGCGACTTGATGACGTAGTACTCGGGACATTAGCGCTCGGGGACGCCTCCGACTGCTCGGGTCTTCGGGAACTTCTGCGAGCACCTTCGTACTTGTGACGAGTACTCGGGGAAGCTACGGACTGCTCGGGATGCGAGTACCCGGACCTGCACTTCGAGAGTTAATGCTAAATTCACAGCGAGTAAATCCGTTATTCTAATTTGGCTAGTTGAATAAATCTTAAAGCCAAATTACACTGCAAGCAAAACCTAATACTTAATTCGGCCAACCAAATAAATCCTTGAGCCAAATTACGCTGTAAACACATGCCCCCCTGCTTTTTGGTATAATTGCATTTACCAAAAACACCGTGAACTACACCATTGCTTAGGGCGATACTTATAAAGGACATATCGGCCATAGGTTTGTTAAGCTTCTTGCCACATACTCGGGTAATACCTTTTCAGATATTTCCCATTTAGAGCCTTAGGTAACCCTTCCCCTTGCAAAGACTCTACAAAATAAGAGTTTCCGGGGACGATCTCAACGACCCTATACGGACCCTCCCAACTCGGCGACCATTTGCCGAATTTGTTGTTCCGAGTTCCAATAGGTAAAATCGTCTTCCATACTAGATCTCCTATCTGAAACGATTTTTCCTTTACTCTTTTGTTGTAAGCCTTAGCAACTCTCAACTTCTCCTTTTCGATTTCTCGTAAGGCTTTCAACCTTTCTTCCGAAACGTCGTCTATCCTATCTATCATCAAGTGACTATAATCTTCAGCCGACAAGTCGTTTTGCCTGGCTATTCTAAGAGCTTGTAATCTAACTTCCACGGGTAACACTGCTTCCTGCCCGTATACCAACTCGAATGGCGTCACTCGGGTTGCCCCATGCTTAGATATTCGATGGGCCCATAGTGCTTCCGAAAGGACTTCATGCCACCTTCTCGGATGTTCCTCAATTTTCTTCTTTATTAACTTGATCAAAGTCTTATTGCTAGACTCGGCCTGTCCATTAGCTTGCGCATAATAGGGCGACGAGTTCAACAACTTGACTCCAAAGGACTCGGCAAACTCACTGAATTGGTGAGACATAAAGGATGCACCCTGATCAGTTGTCAGAGTTTGAGGGATACCGAACCTATGAATGATATGCTCTAGAACGAAGCTAATCACTTCCTTATGGGTCATATTTCTCAAAGGAACTGCTTCAGTCCACTTGGTAAAGTAATCTGTAGCTACAAGGACGAAGCGATGACCTTTAGACGAAGCAGGATGTATTTGCCCAATGAAGTCTAAACCCCATCCTCTAAACGGCCACGGCTTTATAATAGGGTTCATCCTAGCCGCGGGTACCAATTGTATGTTCCCAAATTTCTGACATGCTTCGCATCCTCTATAATATCGAAAACAATCTTCCAACATCGTCGGCCAATAGAATCCTGCTCTTTTTAATAACCATTGCATCTTAGGAGCCGACTGATGTGTTCCACATATCCCTTCATGCACTTCCCCCATAGCCACCCTCGACTGGTCGGGATCTAAAGCATTTCAACAATACTCCATCTATCGTTCAGCGATACAACTCGTCATTAAACAAGATGTACTTTATAGCTTGACGCCGAATTTTCCTATCTCTTGTTCGATTCGGATCCTTCAAATAACTAACTAAAGGTACCCTCCAATCATTGACTCCCAAACCGCTTAACGACTCGGCTACTTGTGTTAAACCTGTTGCTCCCCCGAGTCAGTAGTGGATCTACACGAGTCGGCCTCGACTTCCAACAAGTCGGCCTGGCCTTCGACAGCAACGAGCATCGGCTTTCTAGATATGAAAAACTTCCCTCTCCCGACTTGGTACCCGGATGCTTGCTGTGCCAAATAATTGGCTCTAGAGTTCTCCTCTCTAGGCACATGGCTGATATTAAAAGTGTCTAAGAGCTTGACTATGTCTAAACATCGGTCTAAGTAACTATTCAGCAGACCATCAAAGCATTGAAACTCACCGTTGACTTGCTGAACTACTAGCAATGAATCTCCAAAAGCATCTATATCTTTTACGCCCATATCTACTAACTTTTGCAAGCCAAACAATAATGCCTCATACTCTGCCTGATTATTGGTGCATGGGTATTCTAACCGGACCGATGATTCATAGGTAACATTATGTGGTGAAACCAAAACACTACCAATGCCTTGCCCACTTCTGCAAACCGATCCATCAAAATAAAGTTTCCATGGACATATACCAACATAACTAATGTTTTCTTCATCCTTAACCTGATGATCAACAATGAAGTCGGCGACGACTTGACCTTTCATAGCACGCAACGACTCATATGTTAAATCATACTCTATTAAGGCATAGGCCCATTTCCCAATTCGTCCGCTAAGAATCAGTTGTTGCAACATATACTTAATCACGTCAACTTGGCAAGACACTACACAGGTACTCGAAAGTAGATAATGCCGAAACTTGGCACATGCGTAAAATAAGGATAAGCACAGCTTCTCGATGAATACGTACCGACTTTCGGTGTCGAGTAGTCGGCGACTTACATACGCGATGATGTACTCCTTCTTATCGACTTCCTGAGTCAGCACCGTGCCGATTACTTTATCTTGTGCAGCAATGTACAGTCGGAACGGAACTTCCGACTCGGGTGCTCGGAGCACTGGAGGACTCGACAAGTATCTCTTGATACTATTGAAAGCATCTCGCTGCTCTGCCCCCCAAGTGAACTCGACTTCATGCTTTAGCCGAAGTAATGGAACAAACGATTCAATCTTACCCGCCAGGTTAGATATAAATCGTCTTAAGTAGTTTATCTTCCCTAATAAACTTTGCACATCTTTTTTGCATGTCGGCTCTCCTAACTTCCTAATGGCTTCTATCTTCTTAGGGTCAATCTCTATACCTTGTTCATGAATTATGAACCCTAAGAACTTACCAGCCGACACTCCAAACGCGCATTTGAGCGGGTTCATCTTCAATCCATACTGACGCATTCTTTCAAAGGCTAGTCGCAAGTCGGCTAAGTGGTGTTCATAGCCGTCCGACTTGACGACGATGTCATCAATATAGACTTCTAACACAATGCCTAAGAGGTCATGAAAGATTAAGTTCATAGCACGTTGATACGTGGCGCCTGCATTCTTCAACCCGAATGTCATGACAACCCACTCGAACAACCCGACAAAACCGGGGCAATGAAAGGCAGTTTTAAACATGTCTTCTTCGGCCATAAAGATCTGATTATACCCGGCATTGCCGTCTAAGAAGCTAAGCACTTTGTGTCCGGAGGCGTCGTTTATCAACATGTCGGCTATAGGCATAGGATACTTGTCTTTAGGTGTGGCTTTATTCAAATCCCTGAAGTCTATACATACCCTAATCTTCCCGGTATTCTTCTTCTCGACCGGCACAATGTTTGAAATCCACTCGGCATACCTGCATGGCCGAATGAACCCTGCCTTCACTAGCCGGTCGACTTCTTCTTTGATGCGATCATACAAGTTAGGGTTGAAACGCACTAGTGCAGAAACCCTTATAGGAGAAGCTTACTAGTGGCGTCCCCCAAAAACACCATGCCACTGCTATCTCCACAAAATACCAGTGGCGTGCCACTATTTTCACACGCCACTAATAACAGAATACTAGTGGCGTGCACGCCAGAAAGCACGCCACTAGTAGCCGGGACCCAGCAGTCAGAACAGGCATACGTTACTAGTGGCGTGCGGCTTCCACACCACGCCACTAGTAACAGAATACTAGTGGCGTGTCCCTACGAGCCACACGCCACTAGTATCTGATACCCGGGCACCGCATACTAGTGGCGTGGCTCCTTCCCCACATGCCACTAGTAAATGTGCTATTAGTGGCGTGCCTTTAGCTCTACACGCCACTAATAGTTGATGCATATGGTGTATTTTTTTGAATCGAGCCTGGAAAATTACTAGTGGCGTGGGTGTTAGAGGGCACGCCACTAGTAATACAGTTACTAGTGGCGTGCATGTATATGCACACGCCACTAGTAATCTCTGCATTATTTCAATATCGATAACTTTTGATTTATAAGTCCAAATTAAGTGATTCTTTTTTCTAAATTTGTAAAATAAATAGATGTATCTTCCCACCCTCACATTCTTCATTAATATCTTTTTTAAAATTCAAATACCTAGAAATACATTTACCAGTGGCATGTGCCTACCTACCAGAAAAATACATTTAATTCCTTGAAAATAGCAAACTAGCCCTAAAAAATCCTAAAATTTTACATGGAACTTTAAATGGTGTATATTCTATGTATAAAAATTTTTAAAGTCAAATGAGGAACAAAACTATCAACTCTCTCTCAAACCTCACACTTTCCCTTCGAAACTATGATTCTTCCCCGGATATCCTTCGGTTTCTAAGCAACTTATATCAAAACTTTTTTGTAACTCTCTCAAAATTTAACCACAGCCTCTATAGGTCATATAATGACGCCATACCAAGTTTCATATTTTTCAGACCAAATTTACATTTTTTTTAAATTTAAAAAC
This sequence comes from Stipa capillata, assembly GCA_019208055.1. Classification (NCBI taxonomy): domain Eukaryota; kingdom Viridiplantae; phylum Streptophyta; class Magnoliopsida; order Poales; family Poaceae; genus Stipa; species Stipa capillata. The sequence goes on from JAGXJF010004084.1 coordinate 17,325, forward strand.
CATTTACTACAAGTTAGTGTTTGAATTTTCCCATACAGATGTTTGAATTTTCTAATATTTTATTCCACAACACCTAAATATATACTCAAAAACTTAAATATGATTTTTGTACCAACTTGTTGGCATTTTTTAATGTACTTGTAGTTCAAATTTAAATTATATCCTTTAAATACCTAGAAATACATTTAATGCCCTAAAAATAGAAAACTAACCCTAAAAAATGTGAACTTTTTACATGAAACATTTAATGATCTATATTAAATGTATACAAATATTGGAACATAGTACTAAAATGAAAACCCTAAAAATAGAATAAAAACCCTAAAACCAGAAATGTTTACTAGTGGCATGCGCAACTACACGCGCGCCACTAGTAACCTGTTACTAGTGGCGTGTGACATGACCCGCATGCCACTAATAACAAGTTACTAGTGGCGTGTGTCAGGACCCGCACGCCACTAGTAAATTATCTCACTCCCTTATCTCACTCCCCCCACTCTCTCTCTCTCCCCCCAAAATATCTCTTCTGAAGCTCTTTTTTTTCACACACGCTCACTGCTGGGAGCTCCCCGCCGCCCGTTGCCCCTGCGCGCTCCGTCGACAAGCCGCCGCCGACGGTCCCGGGCTCCTGCCCCGCCGGCCTCGGGCTCCCACGGCCAAGCCGTTGCCGCCGCTCTCGGGCTCCCGCGGCCAAGCCGCCGCCGCGCTCGCCGTCGGCCAGCCGAGCTGCGCCAGCGCCGCCGCGGACCAGCGCCTCCCGCCGCTGGCCTCTCTCGATCCGGCACCTCCTTTTTGCCGCCGCCGCACCAAGTCGCCTTCGCCCCGGTCCGGCCTCCGCCGCCGCTCCTCGCGGCCTCTCCTCCGCCTCCAGCCCCACCACGGGTGCTCCGCTGGCCTGCCTCCCGCCGGTGATGAGCCGGGGCTCCCCCACAGGTAAGTCTCCTTAACCCCTTCTCTTTTCTTGTGGTTCCTAAACCTAGGGTTCCTCTATAGCTGGTTTGATTTGCTTGATTTCTTGGGGTTAGTAAGTTTTGGCTTAATTCAAAACCTAATTAGGCATTGGATTGACCGGTTATAGAGCTTGCACAGGTAATCGTCTAATTTCTTGCACGGTAGGCATGAATATAACCCCTGCCATTTGTTCATGCCGTGCTCCAATGTCTAATACTCTTATGTCTGTGGCTAATTTTTGTTAATAATAAGAATCGGTACTTTATTTTGCTCTGTTAGCCTGATCAACTCTGTATATATATACATCAGTGCCATCATTTTTTATATGCCCCTAAGCTCAAGAACAGATGTTACATGTTTTTATTTGAGAAAAGATTGAGAAGTTCAGAAAATCTGAGGAGAACATATGCTAATCTTGTTGTTCTTAGATATTGGTATATGGTGTGTGTGTGTGTGTGTGTTTACATTTATGAGATAGTCTCTCAGTTTAAAGTTGTTTAGTCAAAATTGGTATTCCTTCTCTATAAACCAGTTTGTTTAAACTAAGAGAACAGAAGCTCTACGTTTTGGTCTTAGTTTCTTTCCGACTTCTACCACAAACATGTCTGTTACTTGGCTGAAAGAACAGATACTTCACTTACTCCATAGCTCATTTTTATAGACTCTTGTTGAGAACAAAATGCTTACTTGACCTTAGCTATTATCTACTTCTTCCATTTTGCATAAGTTCAAAGTCAGTTGACTGATTGAAAAGGACAGTGCTATACTTGTTCTTAAAATAAATAAACACTTTTGGATGTTTATTTATGTAGGGCCGTGAAATTCCTATTGTTCACCGTGTGATCAAGGTAAATTTTTTATTCCTATTGTTTACCTGAAGTGGTTGTGCATGTTTCCCTGCGTTTAAAATTGATAAGAAACATATGCCACATTGGTCTAAAGAATTCTTCTGTGATGATTTAAATCTGGGAAAGGAAATGTAGAAGAAAGGTGAAGAATCTGATGAGAATAGATACATAGCTGGTTTATTTTCTAATATGCTGATGAGAACAGATGCTATGCTTGTTTCTTATTCTGATTATCAAGCTCATCATGGTGACCTACAGATTCTTATTTAGATGGTTGGATATATATCTGTGTGTGCTTGTGTCACTGCTGCTATCTAGCTAAAATGCTTATGGTGCTAGTTGAGACTCTGCAGTTACTAAATTCTATAGCTTCCTACCTTGCCTACTTAAGAAAATGCACCTAGACTGCTATGCTAGCTAAGGCCTTTTGCTGTTAACCCAATGGTATGAGCTGTATTCCACTTGTATGCTAAATTGGAGTCCTAGAATTGGTAATCTTATAGCTTGCTAATCTGAACTTAATGGTCCCTGTACAAGAAAACAAGCCTTGGACTAACTTATCTGGTCTTATAAAGTTCCCTACACATTCATCTAAGTGGCTGTGATATACGTGAGTGCCTTCTCCTGGTTGCCTTCTCTTGAACTCCTTGGTTGCCTTATCTTCAGAATTCTGTGGCTGTTTATTCTGGATTTGATGGCAGGTTGGCTTGGATGGATAATGCTGAATTGTTAGCATTTTGGAAAAAACTAGGATTGGCTTGATAAATTCATGAGAGCTTAATCCAATTTAATCAAAGTGGGCTTAATATGGAGGTTGTCTTTAATTAAGAGCTGCTTAATCTTTGGTTGGCTGTTGGTTTGCTCCATCCTATTGGCTATCATTTGCTTTATGTGTTGCCTAAGTCCTTTTATACTCTCCATCTGATTGCAATGTGGATTGGCTAAAGTTCTTCATGTTTCACTAATTGCCATGTTTGGATGGTTGTTGCTGGGTTGGTTGCCATGGTGATGAATTGGTTGGCCTTTGGTGCATTTTTATGGACCTGATGGTGTGTCATTTTCCTGGAATTGATCGTGGGCTTTGGTTTTCTTTTGAATTCTTCCTTTGATTAAGTTGTTCACAAAGATGACCTCCTAGAACAAAGTGCTCCACAATGAGGTAGCCAACATTTTGATACTAATCCCCCCTCAACTTGCCTTAAGTGATTCATGTGCCGGTTGGATGAATTCAAGATGAGAAGCTGAAACCATATATATATATAATCTTCTTTGTAATAGTTAGAATTTATTCTTTGTATAGAATTGTTGTAATTTTGAGGTTGTAAAACATAAGTGGTTGTAATACATATGACTTTGGAAATGAAGTTGTACTTTGTCCTTTTGTAATATGAATTGTTGTGATTACATGTATGAAATCAATTACAGTTTATGATATTTATTGGGTTTATGAGATTTTTGCAATTATCTTTTTTTATTCTTTAGCATATAATAGTAATAACATATAAATTTTTTTAATTTTTTTAAAAAATTTTAAAATTTTTTAGTTTTTTTGGCCTAGAAAATATACTAGTGGCGTGCTCCCAAGCGCGCACGCCACTAGTACTAACATATAAATTTTTTAATTTTTTTTGCCTAGAAAATATATTAGTGGCGTGCTCCTAAGCCCGCACGCCACTAGTAATACTCATTACTAGTGGCGTGTGACCTGCGGAGCACGCCACTAGTATATATGTTACTAGTGGCGTGGGGGAGAGGGCACGCCACTAGTATATGCGTTACTAGTGGCGTGTGGGCAGCACGCCACTAGTAACCAATTACCACCGGCGTGATACTAGTGGCGTGCTGCCCACACGCCACTAATAGCTATTTGAGCACGCCACTAGTAAGGGGGTTCTGCACTAGTGACGCCTATGTTGTCCTATATCAGAGGCGGTCCTGTACAAACCCGCCTCTGATGTGGTCCTATATCAGAGGCGGTCCTTATAAAACCCGCCTTTGATGTAAGTATCTAAAGCATTTTTTGACTCGAAACCGCCTCTGATATGTCCTTTAGCCAGACACAGACGTCCCTGTTTTTAGGGAAAACTTCAGTTTTCATATGATTTATACGACAGTTCAAATAACATTCAACATTCACGCAAAGTTTTCACAGAGATCATATTCCCACAGCACGTAGAAAGATTTCACATTACACAAGTATCATAATCCTACAGCACATATAAAAGTTTCACATTACACAAGAATCATAATCTTACAGCACATATAAAGGTTTCACATTACACAAGTGCTCATTTCAACACAATGCAAGTATACATAACCATTTCAACCTGGACCCACATCACTGATCATGCATGCACTTGCCTTTTTCCTTTGAAAATAAGACCTTCATGATGATCATTGCGGATGTAGGTCTCGTTGTCATGACTTTGTGTTTCTTCGCACGTCACTTGGTCCGAATTAGGGATATCGCCAAATCTGTTGTAGTCATCCTCATTGACCACTTCATTGACACCGACGATACTCCTCTTTCCATTCCTTACGACATGACGCTTCTTATTGGATGGATCGACTATGTAGAAGACTTGGTGAACATGTTTTGCAAGCACAAATGGTTCACTTGCATAAGCAACACGACCAAGGTCCACGGTAGTCACGCCATAACTGTCAACCTTCACGTGGGAAAGATGCACCCAACGGCACCGAAATATGGGGATCTTGAACTTCACGTAGTCGAGCTCCCATATCTCTTCTACGAACCCATAGTATGGCCGTGCTTCATGGGCGACAGCATCTACAGCATCTATACGGACACCACTGTTCTGATATGAGCTTTTTGCATCTTGAGCCTTCGTGTAAAATGTATACCCATTTATTTGGTACCCTTGATATGTCATGACATGGTACGATGGTTTTCTTGACAACCAAGTAAGCATATCATCGATGGATGAGCTATTGGTGATTCGGTCGTGTAGCCACTGATTGAACCTCGAGTTATGTTGTATAGTGATCCATCTTTGAGATTTATTCAGATTCTGTTTCCGTACCAACTCTAAGTGCTCGGTGATGTAGGGAGATACCACATCCATGTGTTCCAACACAAGAAAGTGGGCTTTCACAAGTGCATCCGGATCGGGATTGATTCGTTTTGCTCCGAGAGTACTGATTCCTTGTAGCCTCCCAGCATAGCGTGATTCAGGTACGCCAATTTGTTTCACATTTAACATGTAGTCCAAACAAAACTCAACGACCTCTTCGGTTGCATAGCCTTCAACAATGCTCCCCTCTGGGCGGGATCGATTACGTACATACGACTTCAAAATGCCCATATATCTTTCGAATGGGTACATGGTCCGAAGAAAGACAGGGCCACACATCTTAATCTCTTTGACGAGATGAACCATGAGATGCGGCATGATATTAAAAAATATCGGTGGAAAATACATCTCAAGATGACATAAAGTTACCACCAATCGTTGTTGCAAACCATCTAGCTGAAGGGGGTCGATGACCTTTTGGGTTATTGCCTGAAAGAACTGGTATAACATTATGATTGTCTCTCTAACCTTTGTGGGCAAAATGCCTCGAATAGCAATAGGGAGCATTTGTGTAATCAGAACATGACAATCATGAGACTTCATTCCAAGCAATTTCAAATCTTTCAAGGACACAAGTTTCTTTATGCTGGCGGAGTAACCGAATGGAACTTTAATACCATGCAAGCACTTGCAAAGTTCGGTTCTCTCAGCCTTTGACAGGGTGTAACTTGCAGGTGGAAGGAATGTTCGACCTTTTTTAGATTTTTGGGGTGCTAAATCAAGTCTGATGCCCATATCGACCATGTCAAGCCTTGCATTCACACCGTCCTTTGTTTTATCTGGGATGTTCAATAACAGACCAAGCAAGCTATCACATACATTCTTCTCTACATGCATGACGTCAATGCAGTGGTGAACTTCCAGGTGTTCCCAGTAAGATAAATTCCAAAAAATCGACTTCTTTTTCCATATGCCCTTTCTCAATGGGATTCCTTTACCAAAAACTACATCAATATCCTTCACCATATCGTAAACCTCCTTTCCTGAATAAGGCTTTGGAGCCATACCCTCCTCTATTGTGCCATCAAACTCCTTTTTGAGATTCCGGTATGGATGATTCCTTCGCAAATACCTACGGTGCCGCATGTACACTGTCTTGTCCGAGTGCTTGAGGTACACACTTGCCCTATTATCCGAGCATTGACCGCAAGCGTTAGCTCCGTGAGTGGTTTGACCAGATAGGTTACCATAGGCAGGATAGTCATTTATGGTGCAGAACAGGAGGCCGCGTAAGGTAAAGTGTTCCCTTTTGTCGGCATCCCATACATCGTCAACCCCTTCGTTCCATAGAGTCTGAAGATCTTCCATCAAGAGTGCTAGGTATACATCAATATCATTTCTAGGTTGCTTCGGGCCTTGGATTAGCATGGCCATCATGATGTACTTTCGCTTCATACAAAGCCAAGGAGGGAGGTTGTACACGCACATAGCCACCGGCCAGGTGCTATGTCGACAGGTCATGCTACCGAAGGGATTCATTCCATCCGTACTCAACCCGAACCTCACATTTCGCGACTCGGCTCCAAACGTTGGATACCTAGTGTCGATGTTTCTCCACTGGATTGAATCAGCGGGGTGTCTTAGCATGAAATCTTTCTTACGGTCGTCGGCATGCCATCTCATAAGTTTCGTGTGCTTTTTGTTTGCAAACAAACGCTTCAGACGCGGAACAATAGGAAGATACCACACTACCTTTGCCGGCGGTCCTTTCCTGCTTTCGACACCCTCTGATTCATCACCTTGAACATCGAGCTGCTTATATCTGGATGTCTTGCATACTAGACACACATGTACGTTTGCATACTCTTTACAGAAGATGATACAGTCGTTCTTACAAGCATAGAGTTTTTCTATTTCTAGACCTAGAGGACAAAGAATCTTTTTGCTCTGTATGTGCTCGTGGGCATCTTGTTTCCTTGTGGAAGCAAGTCTGCCATTAGTAATAGGAGAGAGGTAAAACTTATGTCGAACCAACCATTGCTTGCCTTCAATTTGAATAGTTCAAGAACACTTGATAATCTTGTATATTTTGCCTTGCAACCCGAAAATAAAGGTTTCTCTAAGTCCTCCATCAAGCCCAGGAATTGCTCGTATTGTCTCCCCTCTAGGTCGTTTCCTTCTGCGTCACGCAACATTTCCTCCAATTCATTATCGGCCGGCTGCATATCTCCATCCTCCTCGCAATCAGACTCACCGTCGACATCATCTTCATTGCTACTCGCCTCATCTCCACCCAGTAAAATTATGTGCGCCTCGCCATGATTGGTCCACCGTGTATATCCACTTACAAAACCCCTACGAATCAAATGATCTTGTATCTGGTTTCTCTCCTTGAACATCTTCTCATTCTTACAATCATAGCACGGGCAACACATAAATTTGGCTCCCTTTGCCAACATATCATCTCGTGCTACTAATAGGAAATCATCTACACCATTAATGTACTCTTGGGTCACACGGTTCTCGGGATACATCCAACTTCGATCCATCTCGCACATACTGCTACACAATACATATGCAAGAGACTTATTAACCTAGCACATACTAAAAGATCCTAACCACATGATTAATTTTCACTTCATCATCTCCAAACAACTAAACCTAATTATCTCATCCAACCAAATGAAAGAAAATAGAGAGCTAAAGGGGCAAGTAGTACTAACCTTCTTCAATGTCCAATGCAATTACTCCTCACCAACCACTCTCCCTCCCTTCAAAATCGCCTTAAAATCGCCCCTGCCCGAACCAGCCGCCACCCAACAGAACAGATCAAGGAAACCCTAAAAGACATCCCGAAAATGCTACATATAAAGGCGACATTTATCACAGTCGGTTGGATCACTTAAACTGACTGTGATATCCCTGAAAAGTCATCACAAGCAGTTCACCGCACACCGCCTGCGATATATGTTACATCTGAGGCGGTTCGGTAACGAACCGCCTCAGATGACTCTATATCAGAGGCGGTTCATCTGAGGCGGTTCGGCTCCAAGCTGACTCTGATGTTTCCATCTGGAGACACAACATCAACATCAGAGACGGTCCCCATGTGAACCCGCTTGTGATGATGGAATCAGAGGCGGTTCAGCTTTGCCCGACTGAGATGGCACGTCCCGGATGAGCCTTTCTGTAGTAGTGGGTGGTGAAGTTGGAGGCCGTAGAAGAACAGCAGCCCCCGCACAAAGTCGTGAGATGGCAGCGACAAGCCCCGCTCGACGAACGGGAGCAGCAGCACTAGCTCGTGCTCATGCGGGGCGGGCTTCGCCTCCAGGTACGGCGACCTCCAGTTGCTGATCGCCCGAGGTGGGAGCATGCCCTCAGTGGCAAGGCTGGCCAGGATCCGATCGGTCACCACCGACGGGACCCAGTCGCCATTCTTCCAGTCATCAGGAAGTGCAGCGGCGGAGGAGGATCCAGCGTCGCTCTTCTTGTTCTTGCCGGCGCGCGACATGATCGAGGTCGGAGGGAACGAACGGAAGAGCAAGCGGAGTTTTTGAAAGAGGAGAAAAAGCGGTGCACGGTGACGGGCGCCGGAGGCTGGTGGCGGTTTGAGCGAAGAAGACGAAGGAGCAGATGGGAACCGCCCCCCTCTGCGCACGCTTTTATGCAAAAGGAAGGCGAACCGCCTGCCTGGAAATAGGCTCCACGTGGCCACGAAGTGCTGCAGCAACAGCTTCCCCGTGCACGCCTCGTGCGAGATTCGAGGAGCAATCATCGTGGCTCGGCGCTCCAAGCGCCTTGTCGTGAAAACTTCACCCGGTCGACTGAGGACATTTAATGCGGCAGTTGATGTGACAAAAAGCTTCCGCTTGATGTCGCCTCCAGTCGTATCGGTTCATATGACCGCGAGCCGGCTTTGACCGGGTCGGACGAGACTAGGAGGCAACACAGGCGGCTGCTGAATCGGATAGGGGTTGGCCTCGGCCTGCGGCACAAAGGCTACACCGATTCTACCAAACAACCCGAGACGCACCGGCTACGCACACTCGGAAGTAGACCAGCTCTGCAAACGGGTGTCGATGACCGGCCCGACTGGGTTCGCAGGTCACTCGGCAACACCCGAGCAAAGGACAGACTCAGCATCCCCAGCGGCACAAGACAGTCTCTGATTCAGAGACAAATGCCAGAGTTCGAAGACTCGGTTCCGAAGCTGAACATTGAAAGCGTTCTCCTTCGAGTACAAGCTGGCAACGACCAACTCGGATAAGTCCAAACGCTGTTCAAACTCACTCGGAATTTATGATACGCCTCCCAACAGGCCACTAGCCAGCTTCCCCAGTAGGAAAACACGGGTATCACCGGGACTTAATCCGCTATTGGCTCAAAACTAACCTTTTCAGGTACTTTGGGAGTCCATCAAGGTCTCTCTATGGTCGACTCGGAGGCGCGCGCAGCTCGCCCTCCAGACGGTGCCTGCATCGAGACCCTGAAGCACTCAGGGGCTACTGATAGCGGGATCCCCAACGGATAGGCCCAAGACAAGGAGTCGGCCCAATAAGCCTGGGGTGGCCCAAATCCACTGCAGGAGGCCCATTCGGCGGAGCGGCCTCGCGCAGCCCACTCGGATGTAACGTCCGGGTGCCATCAAGACTAGGCGTTACGACGACATCAAAGCAGATGTTACTCGGGCACAATAAGTAGAGTTATGGCGCACATTAAGTGAGCCATAACCACGACCCAGCCGACTGGCCGAGTCGACACTTGTAAAGCCTAGCCTTGCTGGCCCTATATAAGGCAAGGCTAGGGCTCCCACGCGAGGGGGACTGAGTTTTTTGGCTTCTTCCTCCTCTGAACGAGAACAGCAACAACCATTTCTGTAATTCTCCTCACACAAGATCAGGAAAATATTCAGCAGGAGTAGGGTATTACCTCTTCCATAGAGGGCCCGAACCTGGGTAAAATACTTGTGTGAACCGCCCTTGGATCATCCTCTTGCACCCCCAATCCTACATAAAAATGAGTATTGCCGCGAAATCCCCGCGATAGTAAGCATTCATCACGTGTGGTTAAAGACATTAACATGCTAATGAGCAATCATGTGCCACATGCAATAACAATCCGGTGTGTGCTAGTAAGCATACATTATACAAAGATCAAGTAACATGGAGTAGGTCATATTATTATTAATTTAGCAAAGATTATGCTTCTAGTATCATAGGTTATTTGCAAATATTAAGTTTTGTTATACATATGCATCACACACTATATGTGTACAGACATCTGATCATGCAACATGAACCTGGTTAAACATAAAGAACTTTATTCATGATATAAACGAGTTTGAACTAACACGAGTTGAACCACTTCATGTCTAATGACTATTAAGGTGGAACTATATTGTATACATGCATATTATATTCAACTATCTAAACATGCAACATGTAGCTACATGAACATGGATACACCTATTAATTAACTAAACATGATTGATCAATATGACGAATACTCTTAAGCATGAAAATTATATGACAGGAAAGTAAAAAACTACATAACAATCATACATATAACAAATAGAAAACTATACGCTACATAACATACTATTCAATTGGATGATGAAAACGATCATTAAAATTATTAGATATGAACACATGATGATGCGAGTGCTTTCAAACAAGGATTAATGGTGTAAAATAATGCCATGATGCACCACAAGATGATAGGAGATTAACTATATGGGTGGGGGCGACGTTCGCAACACGAAACGGTCGGAATTGGACATAGATCGGTTCTGGACAGACCGTAGGATTTTTGATGCTGCGTGATGCTCGCTCAACAAAATCGCAATCTGCCAATTGGGTTAGAAACTAGACATACAGAGGTACAATCCTACCAAAGGGTTTGGATAATTCTTGCCGAGTCAATAGAAAAAGATCAGACAAGTTAGACATTCTGTAGATTGAATCTTGACATCCGCGGACAGCACGTCGGAGATGGAACAGTTCCTGACAAACGGCTATATGGATGAAAGTGAAAATTTACAGAGGTGTTCATAGATATCTAAGGCACAACTTTACTAAAGGGATTCTTTAGAGACTCACCAGATCAATGGGAGAAGAGGTAATAATGCTGCTGTATCGTTCGCATAGTCAAATCTACACATGAACGGCAGCACGAAGAAACTTGATTTCCCGGAGATTGGACCATTGGATTGCCTTCAAATGTTGTGGAGATTATCTTGACAACATTATCCATGATTCCACTAAACAGATCTTGGAAAGGAGGTCCGAGCCGATGAGGGTGTCGCTCCAATCTAGATGCACGCGTAGAATAACTGGGTGCAAACAGCACGTTAGTATTTGGAGATTTCCCAGTGATTGCTCCATTGGATCTTCACCAACTTGTGCAGAGAGGTAGAGGGAAAGGTTATACACCATCTCACCAAAGGGATTTGCCAAAAGAAGTTTGAGTTGACGGAAATTGGGAAAATTCTGAGGTGATATGTGCTGTTTAGAAACTACACGGGAGGCAAAAAAGGGGTGCGGCTGTTTGGAAGGTTTGGGGGCTAGGGTTTCATGGGAAAAGAATGTGGGGAACTGGGGAAAAGGTGGGAGGGGTGTGGAGTGGAGTATTTATAGAAGGGTTAGGGGAAGGAGTTTTCACTCAAATCCAATTAGAACAGGGGTAGCGGGGCACGTTGCGCTACGCAGAACTCGCCGGGGTGGCTGCTCAAGGGAGAAAATGAGGCGGCGGGATGCCGAGTGGGGATGAGTCGGGATGGCGGCCATAAAATAAAGGAGAAAAGAAAAGGAGAATACCAAAATAAAAATAAAGAACAGTAGAGCGAGATTAAATATCAAACGAATTCCGAAAATTCCTAAAAAAAACTCTGGAGACATATTCCAAATTGAAAAGCCAATACAATTCAAGTTGGATTAATTCAAATTAACTCTGGTCCAATTTGTGAAATTTCAATTAAGATTTAATTCATTCGAGAATAAACAACAAAATTTTTCAGCTCTGATTTTTGAATAAGGATTTTAAAAAGTTCTGAAAATCAGGATGTTACAACTCTACCACCCTTAAAAGGAATCTCGTCCCCGAGATTCGGGCTGACTATAGAATGGGTTTTCGAAAAACCTATCATTGGATCTTCACACTTCATATAGCTTCGCCTTCTATGCAATTGAGGGTCTTGATCTTAGGGTGGCATGAACTCTTCCAAAATTCGATCATGTTCAAGGAAGCTTTCTTCTATCTTGAATCTTCTACTTGGTGAGGGCTTGTAACGTTGATGCAGATGATACCACATCGCTGATACCACTCTGGTCTTGTCGCATAGCTCTTTGTGCTTCTTCAACAATCTTCAGATCCTTCTTGTCCCGAGTATTCACAACCTCCTTCGGTTAACACATGTTGTGTCCACCTCAATGTCAGGTTTAGTGAATGCACCCTTAGAGCAGTTCTGAGATCTCACATCTTTCGGGATTTGTCAAAGTTATGCCCAATCTCAAGTTGTGTTTTTCCTAGACGTCTCCAGGTAATAAACAATTGAGCCCCCGAAGTTTACCTTTTTCCTTGGACATCTCCAAGAAGCAAGAATATTTCGGTGGTGCAACACAATTGTGCAAACTTTGCCATATCCTTGCAAATGGAGATAATATGATATTCCTGACCTTCTAGGGTATACCACATCTTTAGGGACTCCTCATAACGATGATCCAAGGTTGGTAACAGGCATGCTCTACGATCTCTTGTAGACTGTTGGCTGGATCTGATTAGGTATCAGTCTCTGACATTTCTTTGATGAGTTGACAGTATACCACTAGAAATTGATTATCCATCGAGATGTGATAAAACACTCATCTAATTGGGATTTGAACCAGAGCAAATCAAGGTACCTTGCCCTTGCAACTTAATTATTAGCAAACCATCCATAGGCACTTTTCTCATAGTCAAGATCGTATCTAGCACAACTACTGATACCTCCAATTATCAATCCTAAAAGCTGATTTCTCTTGATCTTTATCCACTACTATCACCCTTAAAAGAAACCCTTTGCGGGGTTTGTCAAAATCCAAACATTACAACATCATCAAGATCGTTCTTACTCCAAAGATTTTTCTTTTCCAATAATCGACTTATAAACCACCAACATCTCATATTGGACCGACTCAGATCTTCTGGTAAACAACTCCAAATAATCCATAAGCTCATAAAAGGCATTCAACATAATCACTCTTTTTAAATCCGATAAAAGAGTTCACATCCAAAGCTTTAGATCTGCTCAAGCTCAAATCTATAACCATTTCATCTCCAATATTACCATCCATCAACTTGGAGCACTAAAATCCAAACAACACAAACTCAACTAACTTCTCCATGAGAAAAATCACAATGCCCTATCTTTCATGATAACCATTCATAATTCCACCAAAGGGCTTACTTTGGGCAATCTAATTGCAATCAAAAATAGATCTTATAATCGAATTATCATCTCATCCTTGATGTTATTCACAAGCAATCGAGACACTAGATCCAATCAATTCTAATTGGCATAGCTACTTTCATAATCCAACTATCAACTTTTGCCAATCCTAACGATTATATCATCAATTCAATCAACTTTCTCCAAGATAACACCTTCAATTATTCTCTTGAGGTAATCCAAATTTGTTCACCCACAAACATATAATGCATGTCCTAAGAATCCAATACCCAAAGATTATAATGTAAACTCCAACAATCAGGATATCTATGAATTCCGAATGATTCAAATTCCATGGGAAAGATCCAATAATCCCAACTTCCCATAATTGATCAATGAATAGCCATCGAATACTTCTTCTCACCAACTCATTCTAATAAAATCAATTCACAACCTTCGTCGAAAGATCTCCACCTCTCATGTGAATCCAACAACCTTCAAAACCTCTAAAGATCATCCATATTCCACCAAATCATTCAAATCATTCTACATAATCTGATTTCAGTAAACTCAAATGATTCAAAATATCAAACTCAAAGATTCAACCAATCCACCAAATTTAACACTTTGTTATTCTTCAAACCTTACTAAGATTGCGCACTTCTTGATCAAATCTAAACATCCACCAAATGTTCATCATCACACTAGGAATCTCACATCCTTATTCATATCTCCTATTGCATCACTTTAAACTCTTTATTCCATTCTTAGGGTATACTATTGTCAAATCATCATCCATATGGTACACTTAACAAGACATGTCCTTCAACAACAACAGGTTGATCCTCGACCAACAGTCTGTTGATTACTTCTTCACCTCTGCTGACTAGGTTTGGTAGATAAGAGGAGAAAAGCACAAGGAGAGGGAAAGAATCTAGCTTAGGACAAAAAGGCTGGTCCCAAAGGAACACTAAAACAAGAAGGTATAGCCAGACAGACTGTACACACAAGAACAAAAAAAAGGTTTAACATTAAGCTAGGGTTTTAGTATGACTGCATAGAAAAAGTGCCAAACGTGAAATGTGCAGATGATACTCAAGAAAAAAGCAATTTTACGTCTAACGTACGAGGTATACAACTACAAAAGGTAGTACTATACCGTCTTGGTGGTCTTAGCAAAACTTATCCTATATGGCTGTTTTGGATAGGCAAAGGTTGGTGTTGATCTTCAACGCAAACTGGGTTTTCATTCTTGACATTGAAAGACTTAGAATCATCATAGAAGAAGGTGACTTCATGAGCTCTCGTGTTGATCCTTCTCGTAGCATTGTTGCTATGGAGTTCAACGGTTGCTGTAGTTGTTTTGAAACTGTTGGTGAATCTTGCATAACTGCTGCATAAATTTGAGATGCTTGACAATGTACCTTATATTGTAGTTGTAGGGAAAAGATGGTACAATTTAATTTTAAAAATTAGTGTGAGAGAGTTTTAGATAAGAAGCAGATCCTATGAAGGGGATAAGAATAGAATGCTAAGTGAGGTAAGGAAAAGAACGAATTATATTTTCCTTAGTTCTTTGGAAAATAAAATTTTGAAACTTTCTTACTGGCTAATGACCATTCTAACTAAGGTCACATTCCTAAGTCGACGTGGGCTCTGATACCACTTCTATGAGGACCGGACTTAACTTCCAGACCATCCCTGTGTATCTCCTCATCAGTCCAGGATCAAGTTGATGAACACAGGCGAATTGGTATCACTGCACACGTCACGAAACATTTTAGAAACATAAACAAATGAGTTATAGTAGTGATATGACTAAATAAAGTAATTAGGACTTATGTCCCTTACCATTTAGAAACACAACGGAAAATAAAGCGTAGATGTCTCCATCTCAACCACAGGCAGTCGACGGAGACCACGTGACCTAAACCTCAGCATTGACACAGAAGATTCCTCATAGTCTTCATCATCCTCATAGATATCTGAACACGTCCAACAAACAACATGCTCGATGAGTACTTCACGTACCCAGCGTGCCCCCTCGTTAGCAAACCTACGACTACGTGCAGGCTTAAGAAAAGGAAGGGTTTTATGGCTCTAGTGACTCGGAGGAGAGTTCTAGCGGGAAAAGCGATGAAGCCTCTACCGACTGGCCGGATGCTAAGTCGCAGAGGTGATGCCTGCCAAGTTTGTCGGCGATGAAGTCCAGCTTTCCGAATCAGAAAAGCTGTCCTAGATCAGGGACAGGCCCCAGGGGACCGAACCTCACGGATTGGCCTGGAGCGAAGTCGTTGTTGTCGTTGGAGAAACCCATCTGGATCTGTTCCGATGGATCTATGCGCACCTCCCCTACCTGGCACGCCAACTATCGGTGTTCTGATTCGGCAATAATGAATACGGGGTGATGCGTGCACAGTAGATCTAGATGGGTGCACATGAGACACAAAGTTTAGGCAGGTTCAGGCCCTCAAGAAGAGGTAATACCCTACGTCCTGTGTTTGGTGGATGATATTGCTGGTATCCCGTGTGCCGCAAGACCTCGAGAATAGATCTCTCGGTTGCTAGGGCTTATGTGTCTAAGAGCTTGATAGCTTGATGGCTTGAGAGCTTAAGAGCTTAATCACCTACCGATCGGGGGATCCCTGCCTTGTCTTATATAGCCGGCGGGGGCAGGGTTACAAGCGTCTGGATCAGTTTACAGATTGATGTCCTAGTTGGTTATAACTAGAATCCGGGATTACCGGGCAAGTACTTATCCTTGTCTTGCACTCCACGTCGATGAGGCGCCCCCGTGGAGAAGTCGGACTCCGAGTAGTTGGCCCGGCCCATCCTATGTCCAGAAGGCCGGCTTTGTCCTCCCTGACGATACCCGGGTGTCATGTCATCATCAGTAGCCCCCCGAGTCCTTCACGATCTGGCTGCTGCTAGTTTTGGTAACGTCGCTGCTCCAAAACCTAGCGCTTATCGCCTTCTCCCTTGGGCAAGTTTCCCGAGTGATACCCGCCTGAGCGCGCCTCTTGTTGCTTGCAGGAAGATTGTGAGGGACTCTTAGAACTCCTATGGAACAAGTAAATAATAAGCCGAGTAATATTCACCCGTAGGGCAGGAATATCATGGCAGGTGAACTAATAACGGGTAAGTCCTGGTGGTATCCGGTCATTTCCAGCGGATGGAGATCAGCTATCGACCCAGTGGGGGGCATACCATGAATCCTGACCAAACTCCCAAGTGATACCTGGTTTCCCGAGTGGCTCAGGTCCAGCTGGTGTCCCTCTGGGGGAATACCCTCGAAATTCATGTCAGAACTAGAACACAGGCTATAGCGCTTCGGTCCTGAGTTGTTCGGTGTCCGACTAGTGGCTTGCTGGAGGCGCACTACTGCTGCCCTTCACTCAGGTGTATTCAAGTGATTGCGTTCCCCTGGAGGCCAACCACTGAAACCCTTCACAACCGTAACGTTCAGCTTCGAGTTATTCGATAACCAACTAGTGACCCGTTAAAGGCACGTTACAATTGCTTTTTATGTGGGGTGTATTCAAACGGCCCATTAATCCCAGGAGACCGGCCGTTGAAACCCTGGTCAAGTGAATACCAGAAATGGTAACGCCATGCCGTGGAAGCGGAAAGGTCACGCCTGTGGAAGCGGAAGAGCCGCACTGCGGAAATGGTAACGCTGCGCTTGAGAAGGCGGGAAAACCGCACCACCAGGCTATCTTGCTTTATAAGCTAGGAGGGAATCACGTGGGCCATTCACACTTGCTTCATTTCGCACTTTGCCTCCTCTGTGCCCAACAGCCACTTTGTCTTCCCCGCGCCCCATCGAAACGAGAGCGCCGCCGCACATCGAGTCCGATCCGCAGCCTTTCTTGTGCCACCTCGCCACCGTGTAGGGCTCGCCTTGCTGCTTCGTGGTGCATCCAATTCCTCATCTCTGTCGGCCGATTCTAGATTGGGGATCGGGAAAAACTCTAGATCTGTTTTGCCGCCGCCGGATGCCCACCTCCATCTGGGAAGCAGATCCATTCGAGGAGGAAAAAGATGCGTTAGTGTGGGCAACACTCGGCGAAGGGGTTTCTTTAGCTGATTCGATGGCGCCCTGGTCGAAGTCCACGGTGATAGAAGCCCAGCTTAATGCCATGGTGGAGGCGGGAGTGCTGCCACCAAAAGAGCTGATCGAGTGGCGCCCCGCCGGCAGGGAGGACATTCCCACTCCCAACACGGGGGAAGTCGTCGTTCACACCTCCTTCTTCCACCGCGGCTTCTCCATTCCGACGCACCCCTTCTTGCGCGGACTGCTATACTTCTATGGGTTGGAGCTGCACAACATCAACCCCAACGGGATGCTGCTCGTGGCGTGCCTCATCACGCTGTGTGAGTGCTATCTCAGGATCGCGCCGCACTTCGCGCTCTGGAAGCATCTCTTTGTCGTGAAGCCTCAGCCGAGCAGAAGCAACCCGGCTATGGTGGGAGGCGCCGGATTCCAGCTGAGGGGCATCGTCGGCAAGAACTACCTCGAGATCCCCTTTCAGTCGTCGAACAAGGGGTGGCACTCGGAGTGATTATACTGCTCCAATCTCGAGCCTTTGCTTCCAAGGTTCGAGGGTCAGCCGCCCAATATCAAGCCCAGCTGGACTGAGCTTCCCTAGGAGTGGGAGTGGCCCGCAGTCAAAGTTCTTTAGGCTCACCTCGCTCAAGTGCTCCAGTCCGGGGTTACCGGGGTTGGAGTCATTGCCACCTTTGTCTGTCGCCGGATCCAGCCCGCGAAGTTGAGGGTCCATCTGATGTTTGAGTATACCAATCATCTGGATGTGACCCAGGAGTTGGCCAAGGCACTTCCAGAAGAAGAGGCGCGATGCCGAGTCGGGAGGTTGCTAGCCCAGGGAGCAGACCTGGACACCTCCGGTCACCCGACGCACTTTAGTCTCACCAACTCCCCGAACCAGGTGAACAACCATTCCTCCGACTTCATAATTTGGAGTTTGTGCTATAGTCAAGTCATACTCGGACTGCGTTTGTGCGCCCCGACCTCGCAGGACCACTTTGGCTTTAGTTCCAACGCTCCTCTTCCGGAGAACGAGGTCTGGAACCAACCACAGTATGCCGACATCCCGGAGGCAAGCAGCCGCCGCAAGGGGGAGCCGGATCCTCTACTGCTGGCACCGGGTCATCGAGGGGAGGGACATCTGTGCCGAGGAGCCTGGCGCCCCTCCGCCGAGTGCAGCGGCTCCTACAGGAGAGGTGCAGGACGAGGAAGACGATGTCCCCCTCGTCATGCGGCGAAGGAGGAGGCCCGTTGCAGACGCTTCTTCGGGAGGACAGGGCAGCTCCTCTGCCCGTCCTGACCCGGCGGTGCCAGCTGCCGTCACAGAGAAAATTCCCCAGGCAGCTGGAGATGAAGTTCCCCCTAGTCGGAGGGGAAAGAGGACTACTGACGTTGCCTTTGGGGGACATGGCGATTCTTCGACAACCGCCTCGCCGGGGCAACCGACCTCGAGGCGCAGGAGACACCTTCCCCTCCCCCGGGGCGTTAGGTACGCCACCGAAAGTGCGACTTCTGCCCTTTTTTGCTTTTCTGCAGATGGTAGCCATAACCCGGACGTCTCTGTAGGCCCAGGAAACCGGCAGATTTCCCCAAAGGCAAGCCTAGTGCCAGGGGTCTGGCCAGGGTGGAGGTGGTTCGGGGTCCGGTGCCTGAGCCTCGTCTCCTCTGAGGGCTGCAGTGACTCCTTCTCCGCAGCCTTCTTCCCGACAGGGCGGCGTGCTCCCGGCCCCGCCTCCCGCTCCTCAGCTGGAAAAAACCCAGCACCAGAGCACAGGCTCCCCCTGCGTCGCAACAGGCGGGCACGAGTCAGGCGGGAGCCGTCCCACCAGACCACAGGGGAAATCTGGCCATGCCAGTGGAGGAGATCGAGATCGAGCGCGTGCCACCTCCTCTGCCAGGCTCCCAGCTGGCCCTCCAGCCACTACAGGTCTGACAAACAGACCCCGCGAGGCCGAGTGAAGTCCTCCGGGAAATCGACGACGTCCGGGAGGCGGAAGAATGGTGCGAGGCAATGGACATCACCACCCAGCTCAGAAAGATGCTCCCAGCACTGTTGAAGATGGTGAAGGAGAGCGCAAACCTAATGAATGGCAGGCTACGGCCATTCACTAGTGCAGAACCCCCTTACTAGTGGCGTGCTCAAATAGCTATTAGTGGCGTGTGGGCAACATGCCACTAGTATCACGCCGGTGGTAATTGGTTACTAGTGGCGTGCTGCCCACACGCCACTAGTAACGCATATACTAGTGGCGTGCCCTCTCCCCCACACCACTAGTAACGTATATACTAGTGGCGTGCTCCGCAGGTCACACGCCACTAGTAATGAGTATTACTAGTGGCGTGCGGGCTTAGGAGCACGCCACTAATATATTTTCTAGGCAAAAAAAAATTAAATTTTTTTTAAATTTTTAAAAAAAATTAAAAAAATTTATATGTTAGTACTAGTGGCGTGCGCGCTTGGGAGCACGCCACTAGTATATTTTCTAGGCCAAAAAAAAACTAAAAAAATTTTAAAATTTTTTTAAAAAAATAAAAAATTTAAATGTTATTACTATTATATGCTAAAGAATAAAAAAAAGATAATTGCAAAAAATCTCATAAACCCAATAAATATCATAAACTGTAATTGATTTCATACATGTAATCACAACAATTCATATTACAAAAGGACAAAGTACAACTTCATTTCCAAAGTCATATGTATTACAACCACTTATGTTTTACAACCTCAAAATTACAAGGGAGAAAATTACAACAATTCTATACAAAGAATAAATTCTAACTATTACAAAGAAGAATATATATATATATGGTTTCAGCTTCTCATCTTGAATTCATCCAACCGGCACATGAATCACTTAAGGCAAGTTGAGGGGGGATTAGTATCAAAATGTTGGCTACCTCATTGAGGAGCACTTTGTTCTAGGAGGTCATCTTTTTGAACAACTTAATCAAAGGAAGAATTCAAAAGAAAACCAAAGCCCACGATCAATTCCAGGAAAATGACACACCATCAGGTCCATAAAAATGCACCAAAGGCCAACCAATTCATCACCATGGCAACCAACCCAGCAACAACCATCCAAACATGGCAATTAGTGAAACATGAAGAACTTTAGCCAATCCACATTGCAATCAGATGGAGAGTATAAAAGGACTTAGGCAACACATAAAGCAAATGATAGCCAACAGGATGGAGCAAACCAACAGCCAACCAAAGATTAAGCAGCTCTTACTTAAAGACAACCTCCATATTAAGCCCACTTTGATTAAATTGGATTAAGCTCTCATGAATTTATCAAGCCAATCCTAGTTTTTTCCAAAATGCTAACAATTCAGCATTATCCATCCAAGCCAACCTGCCATCAAATCCAGAATAAACAGCCACAGAATTCTGAAGATAAGGCAACCAAGGAGTTCAAGAGAAGGCAACCAGGAGAAGGCACTCACGTATATCACAGCCACTTAGATGAATGTGTAGGAAACTTTATAAGACCAGATAAGTTAGTCCAAGGCTTGTTTTCTTGTACAGGGACCATTAAGTTCAGATTAGCAAGCTATAAGATTACCAATTCTAGGACTCCAATTTAGCATACAAGTGGAATACAGCTCATACCATTGGGTTAACAGCATAAGGCCTTAGCTAGCATAGCAGTCTAGGTGCATTTTCTTAAGTAGGCAAGGTAGGAAGCTATAGAATTTAGTAACTGCAGAATCTCAACTAGCACCATAAGTATTTTAGCCAGATAGCAGCAGTGACACAAGCACACACAGATATATATCCAACCATCTAAATAAGAATCTGTAGGTCACCATGATGAGCTTGATAATCAGAATAAGAAACAAGCATAGCATCTGTTCTCATCAGCATATTAGAAAATAAACCAGCTATGTATCTATTCTCATCAGATTCTTCACCTTTCTTCTACATTTCCTTTCCCAGATTTAAATCATCACAGAAGAATTCTTTAGACCAATGTGGCATATGTTTCTTATCAGTTTTAAACGCAGGGAAACATGCACAACCACTTCAGGTAAACAATAGGAATTTTACCTTGATCACACGGTGAACAATAGGAATTTCACGGCCCTACATAAATAAACATCCAAAAGTGTTTATTTATTTTAAGAACAAGTATAGCACTGTCCTTTTCAATCAGTCAACTGACTTTGAACTTATGCAAAATGGAAGAAGTAGATAATACCCAAGGTAAACCACCAAATTCCTAGCCAGCAAGGTATACAACATGATGTCCAACTAGAGCCAGAAATTAATGTCCATCCTTATTAAGATATAGTAAAGGGGTTTATATCCTTAGAGCAAATAATTAATCTGTCATGCTGTCCAAAAGATTACGCAGAGGCATAGCACAATATCTACACCTGTTTATCACCAGCCATTGAGGGAAAATCTGTAGGACACCATGATGAGCTAAATAATCAGGACTGCAGTTTTGTTTCATAGACTGTAGGGATCGAACTAACAAACCTATAGTACATCAGTGGAGTTAAAATCCACCAATGTAAAAGCATAGTATAAAGCAGAATGCTAGCATGTTCTTAATAGTGAAAGAAAAATCACCTTTTTGCTTAAGACCATCGAAATTAGTAATAAACATTGAATCATTTCATCCAGAAATAATTAAGCTCAACCAAAGACCTGAGAATAGTTAGACATTGGAGCTCGGTATGAGCATGTATATCTACACTTAAGTATAAATAATCAATGCTCTTATCAAGCCACTAAGAAATCAGAGGTTGTCTAAGAGGGGGCATTAGTTCTTTCTGCTAGAATTTCTTTCTCTGGTAACCGACTCCTAGCACCGAATTGATTCAATGAAACATTAATCCACCAAGCATCAACCCTAATAGACACAAGCCCTAATCACCCAAGCCATGAATAGATTGAGTTACCATCTCCACAGTGAGTGTTTCAACCAAATCAGCCAAAGCAAAAACCCTAGATTAATTGGGGAATTGGGAAGAGAGGATTAGAGGAGTGAGGCACTTACCTGTAGAAGAAGGGACCGACGGCCGAGGCAGCCACGCCGCGCCACCGGCGAGGGACGAGCCGGCGGAGCAGAAGGTCATGTGCACCATGGTGAGGGAGATGGGGAAGGGCCAGTTGTACATCTTGGGGTCAAGGATGTACTTGTTGTAGATGATGACTGCGAAGGAGAGGAAGATCCAGACGGCCACGTAGCAGTAGGAGAGGAGCACCTTCCTGAGCACCGACTCCGACATGCCGCCGACGCCCACGCCCCCGGCGCCTCCTTCCTGCCCCATGGCTTCTCCGGTGAGGAGGGGCGGTGGTGGCAGCGGTGGATCTGGATCCTGGGGCGCGGGGTGGGGAGACGCGGTGGAGGGGAGGACTGCAGGAGGAGGCGGCGGATCTGAGGATGTGGGGAGAGATGAGGGGATGAGGTATTGAATGTGGGGAGAGATGAGGGGATGGCGCATGCTTGGGCGAGTTTTGTATGGGCAGGTTACTAGTGCCGTGCGGGCTGAGACACACGCCGCTAGTAACACGTTACTAGTGGCGTGCGAGGCCGCAGCCCACGCCACTAGTAATACGTTATTAGTGGCGTGCGGGGCTGCAGCGCACGCCACTAGTAACAAGTTAGGGTGTTTTTATGGTTTTAAAGACTTTTTATGGTTTTAAAGTTAGGGTTGTGTTCCAAATTTTTTTATACATTTAATATACGTTATTTAATGTTTCATGTAAAAATTTGGCATTTTTAGGGTTAGTTTGCTATTTTTAGGGCATTAAATGTGTTTCTAGGTATTTAACGAATATAATTCAAATTTGAACTACAAGTACATTAAAAAATGCCAATAAGTTGGTAGAAAAATCATATTTAAGTTTGTGAGTATATATTTAGGTGTTATGGAATAAAATATTGGAAAATTTAAACATCTGTATGGGAAAATTCAAACACTAACTTGTAGTAAATGGTTTTTTAATTTAAAAAAAAATGTAAATGTGGTCTAAAAAATATGAAACTTGGCATGGTGTCATTATATGACCTATAGAGATTGTGGTTAAATTTTGAGAGAGTTACAAAAAAGTTTTGATATAAGTTGCTTAGAAACCGAAGGATATCCGAGGAAGAATCGTAGTTTCGAAGGGAAAGTGTGAGGTTTGAGAGAGAGCTGATAGTTTTGTTCCTCATTTGACTTTGAAATTTTTTATACATTGAATATACACCATTTAAAGTTCCATGTCAAATTTTGAGATTTTTTAGGGCTAGTTTGCTATTTTCAGGGAATTAAATGTACTTTTCTGGTAGGTAGGCACATGCCACTGGTAAATGTATTTCTAGATATTTGAATTTTAAAAAAGATATTAATGAAGAATGTGAGGGTGGGAAGATACATCTATTTATTTTACAAATTTAGAAAAAAGAATCACTTAATTTGGACTTATAAATCAAAAGTTATCGAT
This sequence comes from Stipa capillata, assembly GCA_019208055.1. Lineage (NCBI taxonomy): Eukaryota > Viridiplantae > Streptophyta > Magnoliopsida > Poales > Poaceae > Stipa > Stipa capillata. The sequence continues at coordinate 41,074 of JAGXJF010004084.1, forward strand.
ATTGAAATAATGCAGATATTACTAGTGGCGTGTGCATATACATGCACGCCACTAGTAACTGTATTACTAGTGGCGTGCCCTCTAATACCCACGCCACTAGTAATTTTCCAGGCCCGATTCAAAAAAATACACTATATGCATCAACTATTAGTGGCGTGTAGCGCTAAAGGCACGCCACTAATAGCACATTTACTAGTGGCGTGTGGGGAAGGAGCCACGCCACTAGTATGCGGTGCCCGGGTATCAGATACTAGTGGCGTGTGGCTCGTAGGGACACGCCACTAGTATTCTGTTACTAGTGGCGTGGTGTGGAAGCCGCACGCCACTAGTAACGTATGCCTGTTCTGACTGCTGGGTCCCGGCTACTAGTGGCGTGCTTTGTGGCGTGCACGCCACTAGTATTCTGTTATTAGTGGCGTGTGGAAATAGTGGCACGCCACTGGTATTTTGTGGAGATAGCAGTGGCGTGGTGTTTTTGGGGACGCCACTAGTAAACTTCTCCTATAAGGGTTTCTGCACTAGTGATTGATGCAAGTAGGATTTTCGCCCTTGTGTTTTTGTTTCTATTTTTCTGTTTTTGCCCGTGAGTGCGCGGATGGTGCACCCACTGGGGAGTAGCCCCTGGGTCTCTGCCCGACTGTGCTGGTCGGGCAGAGACTCTTTGTTTAGCCTGTAGTTTTCATAGTGGGGGCACGATCAGTGCACCCAATGGGTGTAGCCCCCGAGCCTCCACTTGGTTCGTGGGACCGAGTGGAGGGTTTTTTATGCTTTTCTCGAGTAGCTGATTCTTTGTCCAAGTAACTTACTTCCTTTGGTACTTCGTGCAGAATTTAACCAAATGGTCTAGGGACAAGACCGAGTTCCTTCAGGAGCGACTCCTTGCCTTCGACCGACTCGGCTAGCGCAAGGCCGAGTGCGATAACTTGAAGGGAACCCTCCAAGCGACACAGAAGCATGTGCACGCACGAGAGGTCGAGATCACGTCCCTGAAAGAGGGCATCTCCCAAGAGGCCGCCCGGGCTCAAGGTAAGGAAACCAAGCTTCTTTGATTGCTTCTGCGTTCTCTATGCTAACTCATCTTCTGCAGTTACTGAGGATGAGGCTGCCAAACTCAAGGAGGAGCTCGAGGCGATGAACGCTCGCGTCGGGCAACTTGTGAAAGGATCGTAGGTGCCGACTAGAGGGGGGTGAATAGGAGGCTAACCAAATTTTAAACAATTACTTCAAATTAACAGGTTTAAGACTTAGCAGTTTTAAGGGTTTAGCTAGCTCTGAGACAGGTCAGCTACTCAGGCAGTATTTCATATGTAAATTAACATGTAGCTGTCACACAGGTGGCTAACACAGGTAATCTGTCAAGACCCAAAATCCATAACAGAGAGCTTTAGATGAAATCACCCGCTAAGTCGAAACATCAACCCCGACCTCAACCCTTGGGTATCAATTCCAAGAGGAGTGGAGTGATATAGCTTCGAATAGCCCGAGACATCAACCCCGAACTTGCTCTGGCAACTGAATGCACAGATTAAGTAGGATGATATGGTCTCCTCACTCTTTTCTCACTGAGCCGGAACATCAATCCCAAACTCGCCCCAGCAAATTAATGCTCGGCTGGAGTAGGATGATATAGCTCCCAAGCTCTCAGTAGAAGAGTCATTTCACAGGGGTGATTAAACCTAACCACTCTATGATATAGACTCTGAAACCCTACCCACACCATGTGCTTCATAACATACATGCACGGCACATGAGGCAGATGAGAACAAACGATATCACAGCAGTAACTCTACGACAGAAACTACAATATTATAAGTTCTTGAAACTTAACAACATATTCACATAAGGGATCCAAGATCCAATTTAACTACACAGCAGAAGAGTATATATGGCTATGAAGCTAAAGAGGTCAGGCCAAAAGTGGCAGCAGAACAAACCAAGCTGCCAAACCCCGGGGCAGGACCACTGCCTGGGATTTCCAGCGACTAGTCGTCGTTGGCGTCGATCTCTAGGTAGAAACCACCCTCGGAGGGGATAGTTTCTTCTGCAAGAAAAATGTCAACGATAGCAGGGTGAGTACAAAATTATACTCAGCAAGACTTACAAAAGGGAAATTAGTAATAGATGCAACAGGTATCAATAACAGGGTAATTGTGGACTATTTTGCAGCAAGCCAGTTTTCTTTTAACAATACGAGTTAAGTAGATGAAACCGACTACCAGAATACTTTTCAAAGGAGACGAGTCGAGCACTTCACGATCATTCCTTACTTCAGATCACCACACCTTAGATAACCCGATCCTTCCTCAACCACCCTAGGAGGAAGCAATCGCTAACACCACAGCCTTAGAGTTGGCAAGTTTTAGAGTAATATTGTAGTTGTCTAATTCAACGCAGGTAATCACCAAGTTGTCTATAACCGCAGACACAACTGTTTAAATAGTTCAAACCCTACAGGGGTGTACATCTTTACCTACACGTATCGATCGACTCCTAATGCCAATGCAATTTCACACTTCACGAGGTGTGCTGACGGAGGGTGACTGAACACGACTGTTACAATGCTTTCGACCTAGGTATGAGCCACCCTTACGGGCCAATCCATGTACATCAGTCCGGCCGTAACTATGACATGGTCCCATAAGTTGTAGCAGGTGATACATCCCCGGTCCTTGACCGTGTGTAACCCTTACACCTATATTGAAGCACCACACCACATCATTTTTCACTCACCCAGTGAACAGAAAAGGCAAACTATGCAGCTCATACTCTAAGTCTAGGCAAATTATTTAGTCGTGGGTGGTCTATTATCCCACCCGTGTAGAAGTACGCAATCTTGGGTCAATGTACGTCCGGAACCGGTGCTTGCGGGAAAAATGAGACAACCCACCATGCTCCCAGCCATGGCCTCTCGTCTAAACCCATTAATCATTAGTCAAGTTCATTAGACGTCCCCGATGAACACCCACCTACCACCTAACCCATCCACATGTGTTGATACATCTGCCATCCAAGGAATTACGACTTTTACATGTCTAAGCATATCTAAGCATAATTAATATAGTAAGCGAGGTCAAAACACATACTACACTACTCTAGATAGGTTGGCAGTGGTAGTGGAGCTGATTGAGTGGCAAAGTAAGTTTCATGCAAGGATAGGGATAATACTTAGTGAAAAGTAGAATTTGAACGCATGCGATATCGAATTTGGAAAACAATTAATACTTTGCAAATAGTAGGTATCTGCAATATGTTCAAATGGGGCTGCTTGCCTTGTTGCTCTGCAACTACACCCTGCTCGTGATTGAGGTTATCGTCCTGCGGACCTTCCGGCTCTATCGGGGAAAAACGAAAACACCAGAAAAGAAAGGGGCATAATCGTAAATATCAAAATGCTAAACACCAGCATGAGATGAGATGCATGCCATGTCATATAGGATGCAAAATGAAGACTAATGCAAGTGGAATCAATTTAATTTGGAGTCCGGACGCTCAAAATACCGCGATCCGAAATTCTTCGGCTAATCGGGGAAACCCTAAATTGTGTTTTTAGCCAATTATTTTTTTCCTAGCATGCAAACATGGATGAAAATGACATATTTGAATAGATCTCATTTTTCTGAATATTTTGATATATTATTTATATTTTTCTGATTAAAAATGAATTTTTATGAATTTTCTATGATTTAAATCAATTTTTAAATCCTTTTTGTATTTTTCTCAGTAAATAAAAATAAAAAAAATAATATATTAAATTTTATTATTTATTTCAAAAATAGCTTGTAGAGGCTGACATGTGGGCCCTACTGGTCAGCTTGGTCAAAGTTTGACTGAGCCTATAACAGGTGGGGCCCACTATCATAGATTTCCCATTTCCTTTTATTTCTTTTATTATTTTCTGACATGTGGGGTCCACATGTCATTCGACATCATTAATGAACTCATTAATTACACTATGTAGCTATTAATTATGTCATTAACATGTCGGATTAACATGAATTAATCATGATTAGCATTTAATGAAGCCATTAATTTGTCCAAATAGTGATTAGTGTTATTAATTATGCTATTAATCTCATATCAAGCAATTAATGTGTCGGTCATTAATTATTAGCATTAAATAAGGATTATTAATTGCTAAGTGCTAATTAAGCGCCTTAATTATGTCCTAACGACATAATTAAGGGCTTTTAAAAGCCCTCGCTTCAAACCGGCCGGGGAAGGGGAGGGCGACGATGGCGGACTTACTGGCGGGGAGCGGCGGTGTGGTGGGAAGCAGCGGAGGGCGGCGCGGCGAGCACCGAGGCGGGACGGTTGGCCGGCGAAAAGGAGCGGCGGGGTAGCTCGGGACCACGGTGGGACGGCGGAGCTCGGGGAGGTGGCGGCCGAAGCGATGGTGAGATGGGCGGCGAGCTCAGGCGGCACCGAGGTGGCGCGGACCGGAGCGCAGCAGCGCCTGGGTGAGATGGAGGCTAGGGTGACGACAGCACCGAGGCGGCGTTGGGGAGCGGCGTGGCTAGCGAGCAAGAGAGGGAGCGGGGGTGAAAGGGAGGGAGAAAGAGGCCGACCGGGGCTTATGAGGGAGAGGAGGGCGGTGTGACCAAGTAGGAGGTGGCGGGGGGGGCTCAGCCGGTTGCCACGGCGGCGAGGCCGCACCGGCCCCGAAGCAGGTGCTGGCGGCGGGGCAAGCGGATGAGGACGAGGGAGGCGAGATGGGCCAGGCGGGCCGTTGTGGGAGGGAAGATGGGCCGGGGCGGGGTAGGCCGGCAGCCCAAGCGGAAGAGGGGGGAAAAGAGGCCGACGGGGGTGGGGGGCACTGGTGGGGAAGAACTAGGCCAGAAGAAAGGTCCAGCCGGATGGGGGAGGGATTAGAATAGGGTTTTTTTTTAGATTTGAATTTTGTTTTACAAATTCAACCCAAATTCAAGCCCCTTTTCAAATTCTAATTTACTTCAAAAATTTTAGTCTTCCCAAACTTAATTCATGCACATGCTAGGAATTGCATATGATGCACATTAGCAAATACGCGAAAACTGGGATATATGCTACATAATCTAAAAGCCCTAAACAGATATATGAAAGATAGCTGTGTAACAGGTAACTGGCACAGATATGAGATAAGCAATAAGGCAACTGTGACAAAGCTAGATTAATACAAGCAATGAGAAAGGATTGCAGTTAGATTATGTATATCAGTAAATCACACAAACATGCAAATCAGATGAGTAAGTAAGTACAGACTGAAAAGTACTCAGAGAGACAAGGGGTTTTTCACCAAAGTTCCCACTCTTTTCAGAGATGGTACGTCTCGGTTGGAGAGGCTACTCCGAAGAGATCGTCAGCACTGAATCGTGCTTGTTCTCTGAGTACCTGAGTTCTCAGGTCTCTTTCTCTTACTTGTGAAAGTCTTTTTGCCTTGCAGCAGGTAGACTTCAAATCACCTTCACAGACTACTGTACCAGCCCACACAAACATGGGTGGTCACAGCAACTCCTACGCCTATCTAGGAGTAGACACTCCAAGAAAAAATCTACAACAATAACTCTTGGATGAACCAGTGCTCACTGCTCAAAACTCTAACTCTCTCTTGAACTAAGACTTAGGAAGGTTTGCTTCTGTTCAGGAGAAAAGAGTTTTGCAACGGTCGAAATGGATTGCAGAGGTTTGGCAAAGGTTGAGGTCTGAGACCTCCCCTAGTTCTCTATATATAGAGTCCACAGGCACCTGACCATTACACTCATGCCACATAGGATTAAGTGGGTCACCGGTGATAGACACCGGTGACACAGCTAATCACAACGCACAATGGTAACCGACTCAGGCAGACAGACAATGGTAACTGGCTCAGGCAGACCGACACCTGTGTCACCAGAGGCTGACACAGGTGAAACCCTAACTGACGTAGCCTCACTACTCAGCCCGGTCTTGGCACACTACATGCCCTCAGCGCACACACTAACTCTGATACCTACGTAGAAGAGAACCTCCAACAATCTTCTAACTCGGCAGATAGACTATTGCAGTGCAGTTCTCTTAGCATTTACAAGCTCTCCCCTGGCGCAGAGATGTACCTGAGTCATAGGGCGGTAGTTCACCTGTGACACAGCTGCGCCACACAGGTAACTTTGGCTCTAGGGTTTTAATAAACAAGCACAGCAGTGTGCTAGCACAACCCAATTTCACACTTGTGCAAAACTGTTGTTACAGGGCCACTGACCTCAAAGCATCAATGCCACTGTCCAACACTCTGAGCATTGAGCAAAAGGAACTCCAAGGAATCATTGCTACTTCATCCTTCTTAATAGTACAGGTGTTTCCTAAGGACTCAAGAAAACTAGCAAACCTAGGCTTCAGCTTCCACCAACTGTAGTCATGGCCCTTGATGCATCAAGCCACCATCACCTTGCTTGCAACTCCTTGCACAGCACCGGCTTCTTCATAGCTGTGGCACAGCTACCTAGCGCAGCTATCTCCTTGTCCTGAAAACCACCTTTGTACTTTTGGGTGGTCATCCTTTCCTGGATGAATCCTCTTCATGGAACCTACTCATCCTGCTTACACTCATTGTAAACATTAGATTCCAGTTTGGGTTGCCATTAACCATCAAAACCATTTAGGGGCCTAGATGCTCTTTCAACTTGCCTCTGCGGAAGCCAAGGCCGCCAATCTTCAGGAGGAGCTCGGGGCGACGAAGACTCGTGTCGAGCAGCTGGAAAAGGAGGCGGCCGTCCTCCACGGTAGCCTGAGGAGGGCTCTGGAGGCTGTCGAGGCGGCAAATAAGAGGGCCTCCGACTCTGTTGCCGGTAAGTACTTGACCAGGGTCCTGGTTAGTTTGAAACATTCTTAGCAGATGCTGAGGTGGCTGCCTGCACGAAAAATGTAAATATGCAATTTCTCTCAAAAGAACCTTATCTTGATCTGTTGGCTCTAGGATAGCATAAGATATTGACCTAGACTGTACTGACAGTTGAAGATTCTTAGCAGAGAGCAGCTCATGAAGTTGCTTCTTCACGCTTTCATCTGTTTCTGCAAGGATCTATTCTGAAAGATTGTCCATCTCTTCTAGAATGACCTTGTCATTTTCAATGATGGCTTCTTGGATAGAAAGATCAATTTCCTCAGCCTAAGCCTCTTGGATAGATAGAGTGCCCCTTGGCAGCACTACATTTTCAACTGAGGTCTCCTTGACCTTGCTTCCAACTTTCCTGGGCTTCTTAGCAGTAGCTTTACTCAAAGATAATTGACCAGCATCTGATGAGGATCTTGTCCTTTTGGATAAAACTGGCTGTGTCGAACTGGACTGACCAGCTTTAGATGCTGCAGCAGCAGTTTTCTTTTCAGCAGCTTTTCTTTGCCTGTAAGCTTTCTGCTGAGCTCTTCTTCTCTGAAGAGCTTCTTCTCTCAGCCTCAGCCTCTCTCTCTCTTGATCAGAATATGAGATAATCATCTCTCTGCTTGACTCTTCGGGATCTGACCATTTGAGACCACTGTCCTCTCTTTCTGAACCTGGAGACATCTGTAGAAACGAGAAAGATGAGGAAGAATAAGGAAAGAGATGCTCCCAAATGCAGAAGACAATAGCTGTGTTGTCCACCTGTGTGAGGACAAGGTGGCACAGGTGAGGACTTAGAACCAAACTAAAGTCTCTACCCGTTGAATAGGCACACCTGTGTGACAGGTGAGACCATAGCGGTGACACAACTACGCACAGAGGCGGAACGCAGATTCATGAAAACTAGGGTTTAACAAGATTTCACCCCTAGGTTTCGAGCTAGATGACACCAGAAAAGCTAAACCAAGCCTAAATCAACCCTAATCGAGGACAATGCGCTACTAGATTAAGTTCTTGAGCGATTGCATTGACATGAAGCTACGGCAAGCTCAGGGAAGGGTTGGTTGATGCTTACTTTGATCAAAAACTTTGCAAGGCGCAGATGAAACAATGTTGGGGCACCTCGGAAAGTTTCTCTGATGAATTGAAAACTTTTGGTAGGTCGGAAACCGCAATTCCGATGAAAACTCGAGAAATTTGCGCTTAGCGGAAGTTCAGGGTTTCTGTAGGCGAATTGGTTTTCATGGGGAACGTGAGTTCCTTTATATAGGCCGAAGGGTTATAAAGTGGTTATGTCACAGCTGACTAGATAACCTGTGACACAGGTGAGTTAACAGAGACCCTATGACGTATGGAATTCAAAAAGTTCACCTGAGACACAGATGAATTACTCAGGTGACAAGTTTTTCATTTGGAACACCAAGATAGAGAGAATTTGATAAGAGAGAAAGCACTTGAGCAATATCAGAGGGTCCTTATGCAATCTTCCCAATGTCAGTTTGCCAGAAAGTCAAACAAGCAAGAGTTGATTTTGAAAAACCAGATAGGAAAATATGTACACAGAAGATGTGCACAAACAGCTGAGCGAAAACTCTCGACTCTAAGCATACCTGTAACACAGGTAGGTGAAACAGATGAAAAACACAGACAACATAAACAGAATGAACATATGAGCTAGGCACCAAGCAAACCTTTTATAGCAAGTTTGAGACATCAATGATATTCAATTCACTCCTCAGAGCACAGAACCTAGTCTCATCTAAAGGCTTGGTGAAAATATCAGCTAATTGTTTTTCTGTCCTTACATAACACAGCTGTATGTCTCCCTTCTCCACGTAATCTCTAAGGAAGTGGTGCCTCACTTCTATGTGTTTGGATCTTTGGTGGTGTACTAGGTTGTTGGCTAACTTAATTGCACTTTCATTATCACAGAAGAGGGGTACTTGATCAAAAGATATGTTGAAATCTTTTAAGGTCTGCCTCATCCATAATAATTGAGCACAACAACTATCAGCAGCTATATACTCAGCTTCTGTAGTGGAAAGGGCTACTGAGTTTTGTTTCTTCGATGACCAGGACACCGAGGAGTGCCCTAGGAATTGACAATATCTAAGGTGCTTTTTCGGTCAACCTTACACCCTGCATAGTCACTATCAGAATAGTCAACTAGCTCAAAATTTGCACCTTTGGGGTACCACAAGCCAAAACCCGAAGTTTGAATCAAATATCTTAGAATCCTGCGTACTGCCACTCTGTGACAGTCCTTAGGGTTAGCTTGGAATCTAGCACACATGCATACACTCAACATAATATCTGGCCTAGATGCACATAAGTATAACAAAGAACCTATCATGGATCTAAATTCTTTCTGATCAATAGATTTACCTTCAATGTTTAAGTCCAGATGACCATTAGTTTGCATGGGAGTGTGAATGGGCTTTGTATCCTTCATGCCTAACTTGGTGATGATGTCCTTGGTGAACTATTCTTGTGAGATGAATGTCCCTTCCTTGAGTTGCTTGATTTGCAGTCCTAGGAAGTACTTGAGTTCTCCATCCAAAGACATCTCAAACCTCTTGGTCATCATCTTGCTAAATTCATCACTCATGGAATGGTTAGTACTACCAAATATTATGTCATCGACATAAATTTGGCACACGAATAAGTCCTTTCCATTTTTCTTAGTGAATAGAGTTGTGTCTACTAAGCCCATTTTAAATCCGTTTTTGATCAGAAATTCTTTCAGTGTATCATACCATGCTCTAGGTGCTTGTTTTAGACCATAAAGTGCTTTGTGCAATTTGTAGACATGATGTGGTTTCTTAGCATCTTCAAAGCCAGGTGGTTGCTCAACATATACAAGTTCAGAAAGTTTACCGTTAAGGAAAGCTGACTTCACATCAATTTGGTAGAATTTGATGTTATGATGAGCAGTGTATGCAAGTAGAATCCTGATGGCTTCAAGTCTTGCTACTGGAGCAAATGTTTCACCAAAGTCCAGACCTTCCACTTGAGTGAAGCCTTGAGCAACTAGTCTGGCTTTGTTCCACACCACCAGTCCATTTGTCTCTTGTTTATTCCTAAAGACCCACTTGGTTCCAATGACATTGTGGCCATGGGGTCTATCCACCAGGGACCAGACTTGTTTTCTTTCAAACTGGTTCAGCTCTTCATGCATGAGATTTATCCAATCAGCATCCTTGAGAGCTTCATTTACATTCTTGGGTTCAACACTGGAGACAAAAGAGTAATGTTCATAGAAATTTGCAATACGAGAACGAGTAGTCACTCCCTTATTAATGGCACCAATGATTTGGTCAACAGGGTGATCCTTTTGTAGCCTGCTGATCACAAGGGGTCCGGGGACAACCACCTGTGTCATAGCTGTTGGTGTTGCCTGTGACACAGTTGGTTCTTCCTACGACACAGCTGGCTGAGACAGATCCTCTGCATCCAGTTGATCATTAGCTGGGTTGTACTCGAGCTCAATGTCTTGCTCTCCAGTGTCTTCAACCAGTGATGGAGCTGGTGGTTCATGATCACTTGGTCATGAGGCAGATTCCTCCTTGACAGTAGGTCTGATCTCACCAGTGGATTTCTTGAGAATATCCTTGCTCCCTACATCATTAGTAACTTGCTCTCCTTGGGAGCCATAAGACTCATCAAAGTCCACATCTATAGATTCTTCAACAACCTTTGTGGAGGTGTTAAAAACTCTATAGGCATGGGAGTTAGTGGAATAACCAAGGAAAATACCAACATCAGATTTAGCTTCAAACTTAGAGAGGCGTTTGTCTTTTCTAAGTATGTAGCACTTATAACCAAATACCCTGAGTATGATACAGTTGGCTTGGAGTTGGTGAGCAGCTCATATGGAGTCTTCTTGAGCAGTGGATGTAGATAGAGTCTATTGATTGAGTGGCAGGCAGTGTTGACAGCTTCAGCCCAAAATCTTGGTGAAGTCTTGTACTCATTGAGTGGTGTCCTTGTCATCTCTATCAATGTTTTGTTCTTCCTTTCCACCACACCATTCTACTGTGGGGCATATGGACTTGAGAATTCATGTTTGATTCCATGCTTGTCCAGAAATGCCTCCACCTTAGAATTCTTGAATTCACTCCCATTGTCACTCCTGACCTTGACCAGGTTTACCTTCCACTCATTTTGCACTCTAACTATGAGATGCTTGAATTTCTTGTAAACCTGTATCTTCTCCTTCAAAAAGAACACCCAAGTATAGCGAGAAAAATCATCTACAATGACAAAACTATACTTGTTACCTCCCAAGCTCTCATATGTAGTAGGACCGAAAAGATCAATGTGTATGAGCTCAAAAGGAGTGGTGGTGGTCATGATGGACTTGGGACGATGGGCAGCTCCAACTTGTTTGCCGGCCTGACATGAGCTGCAGGGCTTGTCCTTCTCAAACTTCACCTTTTCCAGCCCGATGACATAGTCATGTTTGCTCAGCTTGTTGAGAAGCTTCATCCCTGCATGTCCTAGCCGCCTGTGCCACTGCCAGCCAACACTGGTCTTGGCCATGAGGCACCATGGAGCTGCTGCAACCTGTTCAAATTAACAATGTACAATTTTCTAGACCTGCATCCTTTGAACACTTGTGAATCATCAGATAGTTTAGAGGCTATAACCTCATCAGGATAGAAAGTGACTTTCATACCTGTGTCACACAGCTGTGACACAGACATTAGACTATAGCCTATCTGATCCACAAGCATAACATTTGACAAGGAGTGATGTTCAGATATGGTAACTTTACCAATGCCATTTACCTTTCCCTTGGAGTTGCCTGTATAGACCACATATTTGCTTGGCAGATTCTCATTGGTGATCTCTACAAACTCCTCCCAACCTCCAGTCATATGTTGTGTACATCCACTGTCCACAACCCAATCAGTTCCACTGGAGACAGTGTCCTGCAAGGTCAGTTATGAAACTTAGGGACCCAAACTTGTTTGGTTCCCTTGGTTGCTTTATCATAAGCAGAGACAGCAGTAATAGGATTAGCAAGTTTGTTTCTAGAGTTCATAGCCTTAGCAATGGATGATATAACATGAATCCTCTTTGGCTGACTATCACATGCGACCTTAGGCATAAGGGTTAGAGAACAGTGCAAGCTACTTGTGACACTTGTATTCCCACAGCAGTGTGAGGTACCAGTGACATAGGCAACAATAGCCTTAGGTACCCAAATAGCAGGTGACCACTTTCTCAGGTGCTTCGACCCACATACTTGGCCACTATCTTGCATTTACTATCCTTTTGCAGAACATAGGATGGGTTAGATGGAATGTTCACCACATTCCTATTTTTCTGCCTGTGACCAACAAAGTTTTTGTCATTTGTACCTGCCTGTCTCACAAACTTAGCTGCAAGATTAGGGTTAGTGATAGCAGGTAGTTTATATTTGTTCATAGCAGGAGTATAACCTAGGCCCTTCCGGCCATCATTTTTTCTGAGCATCTCAGCTCTAATCATCTGATAGTTTAGCATGCCAATGTTGGCAGTTCAAAGACCTTTCCTCATTAGCCTCTTAATTTCTTCAAGCTCCTCCTTAAGCTTGTTGTGCTCAGCTGCATCCACAGAGTTAGTTGGAATAGAGGTTGAAGCCTCATTTGAGTTATCAGTTCCAACACCTGTGGATGTTAGAACATTTATGCGAGTAGTACAATTTAAGCAGGTTTCAACATTTGCAGGAGCAGACAAGGATATAATATCAGAAGCAACAAGAGTGTTAGTATCATCAATGCATTTGGCATGCTTTGCTTTTAGCTCCTCATGCTCCTTGAGAAGAAGCTCATGAGCTTGCTTAAGCTTGTCATGAGCAATCTCTAGGTTCTCCTGATCTAGCCTGAGGTTCTCCCTATCATCCATAACCTCATCGCAGGTTTCTCTGAGCTCTCTGAGCTTACCCCTTAGGGATATGTTCTCCTTTCTCTCCTTGCCATAAGCCTTATCTGTTCTTTCCAAGATACCCATTAGTTCAACATAATCAGGAAAGTCGTCCTCAGTAAGTACCTTTGATTATTTGGCCATGAGGCAAAGAGGTGCAGAGATGGATGACAACTGATCAGCCTTGGCATTGATGTTGAGGCTGTGTGACTTGGCTGTGTCATAGCTGGGCACATCAGTCATGCTGATGGTAATCCCAGTAACTTCTCCTTCTTCTTCTGATTCTTTCTCTGAGTCTGAATCATCAGATACCCAAGCTTGTCCAACATAAGCTCTTGCAGTGGCTTTGTTCTCGGCATAAGTTGGATGCTTGTTGTTGAATATCTTCTTCCTCCCATGGAAGTCTTTCTTCTTCTTATATTGGCTGTTGTCCTTCTTCTTGGCTGGACAATCAGCAGAAAACTGTCCTTTACCGCACTCAAAACATTTGTTGTCCTTGACCAGCTTCTTCCCTTTGAATCTGTCACTTGAGCCAAACTGCTTCTTCTTTCTATAGAATTTTCTAAAGTTTCCTGTGAGAATATTTAGCTCAGTTTCTTCTCCACTAGTCATCTCCCCATCTAGATCATCACTGCCTTCACTTTCAGGCAGTGAAGCTGAGGCAGTGGTCTTTAGTTCAATATTTTTCTTGAGTGAGGAGCATAGACTATGCTTGCTTTCCTGCTTTAACTCCAATTCATGTGTTAGTATCCTCCTTAACACCTCAGTGTGCTTCATCTAATCGAAGCCATCTTTCTCTTTCATCATCAGAACGAGAGTCCTGTAGGGCTTAGGCAGCACCGATAAGAATTTCTTGATCACATCTTCATCATCAACTCGATTTGATCCAAGTGCCCTTAGCTGATTTGTGATGATTATGAGTCTTGAGAATAGGGAATTTATGTCTTCACCATGTTCATACTCAAATCTTTCCAGCTTTGATTCCAGCAGGCTTCTCTTGGACTTTTTCAGAGTGTTGCTGCCCTCATATATCTGCTCTAAAGTGTCCCATATTTCCTTTGCAGAGTCCATGGTGCTGACCCTGTTGAAGTCATGTTCTTGGAGACCCATGAATATAGCTGTGGCAGCCCTTGCATTATTTTGAATATTTCTCTTATCATTGATGCTCGGTATTATGGTGTCTTCCAACCTATAACCTACATTCACAACCTCCCAAACATCTGGGTCTATGGCGATAAGATACATCTGCATCTTTCTTTTCCAGAATGCATAGTTAGATCCATCAAAGATAGGGATTTTACCCTCATAGCCCGACATCCTTTAAACTCTGGCTGTTAGGTCAATTCAAAGAGGAACCTGCTGTGATACCAATTGAAAGGATCGTAGGTGCCGACTAGAGGGGGGTGAATAGGAGGCTAACCAAATTTTAAACAATTACTTCAAACTAACTGGTTTAAGACTTAGCAGGTTTAAGGGTTTAGCTAGCTGTGAGACAGGTCAGCTACTCAGGCAGTATTTCATATGTAAATTAACATGTAGCTGTCACACAGGTGGCTAACACAGGTAATCTTTTAAGAGATGGTACGTCTTCGTTGGAGAGGCTACTCCGAAGAGATCGTCAGCACTGAATCATGCTTGTTCTCCGAGTACCTGAGTTCTCAAGTCTCTTTCTCTTGCTTATGGAAGTCTTTTTGTCTTGCAGCAGGTAGACTTCAAATCACCTTCACAGACTACTGTACCAGCCCACACAAACTTGGGTGGTCACAGCAACTCCTACGCCTGTCTAGGAGTAGACACTCCAAGAAATAATCTGCAAAAATAACTCTTGGAGGAAGCAGTGCTCACTGCTCAAAGCTCTAACTCTCTCTTGAACTAAGACTTAGGAAGGTTTGCTTCTGTTCAAGAGAAAAGAGGTTTGCAACGGTCAAAATGGATTGCAGAGGTTTGGCAAAGGTTGAGGTCTGAGACCTCCCCTGGTTCTCTATATATAGAGTCCACAGGCACCTGACCGTTACAGTCATGCCACGTAGGATTAAGTGGGTCACCGGTGACAGGCACCGATGACACAGCTAATCACAACGCACAATGGTAACCAGCTCAGGCAGACCGACACCTGTGTCACCGGAGGCTGACACAGGTGAAACCCTAACTGACGTAGCCTCACTACTCAGCCCGGTCTTGGCACATTATATGCCCTCAGCGCACACACTAATTCTGATACCTACTTAGGAGAGAACCTCCAACAATCTTCTGACTCGGCAGACAGACTATTGCAGTGCAGTTCCCTTAGCATTTACAAGCTCTCCCCTGGCACAGAGATGTAACTGAGTCATAGAGCGGTAGTTCACCTGTGACACAGCTGTGCCACACAGGTAATTTTGGCTCTAGGGTTTTAGGAAGCTAGCACCTCAGTGTGCTAGCACAAAGTATCAATGCCACTATCCAACACTCTGAGCATTGAGCGAAAGGAACTCCAAGGAATCATTACTACTTCATCCTTCTTAATAGTATAGGTGTTTCCTAAGGACTCAAGAAAACTAGCAAACCTAGGCTTCAGTTTCCACCAACTGTATTCACGGCCCTTGATGCATCAAGCCACCATCACCTTTTTTGTAACTCCTTGCACAGCACCGGCTTCTTCACAGCTGTGGCACAGCTACCTAGCACAGCTATCTCTTTGTCCTAGAAACCACCTTTGTACTTTTAGGTGGTCATCCTTTCCTAGATGAATCCTCTTCATGGAACCTACTCATCCTGCTTACACTCATTGTAAACATTAGATTCCAGTTTGGATTGCCATTAACCATCAAAACCATTTAGGAGCCTAGATGCTCTTTCAACTTGCCTCTGCGGAAGCCAAGGCCGCCAAGCTTCAGGAGGAGCTCGGGGCAATGAAGGCTCGTGTCAAGCAGCTGGAAAAGGAGGCAGCCGTCCTTGATGGTAGCCTGAGGAGGGCTCTGGAGGTTGTCGAGGCGACGAATAAGAGGGCCTCCGACTCCGCTGCCGGTAAGTACTTGACCCGGGTCCTGGTCAGTTTGAAACTGCTTATGTGCCTTGTTGACATATTTGTGCTGTCTCCACCGCATTCTAGATACGCGTCAGCAAGATCAACGAGACGGCCGAGTCCTTGAAGGTAGCTGGTCGGAAGGTCTGTGATGCACTATGGGAGGACGACCTGACTCCGGACCATACGGAGGTGGTCGTGCAGCGCCTTCGGTGAGCGCCCGATGAAGTGAAGGCGCTGATGAAGGAGCACACCCAGGCCGAAGTCGAGTTTGCGCTCGTGGTGGCCAAGTCCCACTATCCAGCGATCGACATGAAGGAGATCGAGGATGGGCTTGCTGCCGACGTCCCCGAGGAGGAGGTTCCGGCGCTGATTGCCGAAGTTCTTCTTGCCACAGATTCTCTGGCCAAACATGCTAGTCTATAGAAATAGGGATGAAACATTTGAACTGTTCGATACACATGTCAAGTACTCGGGAAATCCGAGTGCACTTCGTTTATGCATGTTTGCTAATCTCGTTCGAAAAGATCCGTTCGTGTGTAAGTTAGCTTTTTGTCTGTGCTCTTGACGATCCGTCGTAGCCCCCATTGTGTAGAGAGTAGCCGTGGGCTGTTTCCCATGTAGCGCAGGGTTGTGGCATAGACCAGTGATCGAAGACGAAGGGTTAACGCTGAGCCTTTTACACAGTACTAAAATAATTGTTCGAAGGAGAAGGGCCCGAGTGCGGTTGGGCACACCCGGTGTGGTATAGCCCCCGAGTGTCCATTATGCATAGCCGTGAGCATGCATAGTGGGCCAGTCGGGTACCCCAAGAGTTACTTGGATGGAGCAAAGGTATATTTATTCATTTGTCCTTTCTTTACAAAAAAATTTAAGTACAAGCCTTAAGCATAGAAGCGACATAGCTGTTCAATATTCCATACGTTGGTGATGAGGTTGGCGTCCTTATCCTTCAGCCGGTAAGCCCCCGGGCGTAGTGCTTCCGCGACCACGTACGGGCCCTCCCATGGCGGCGAGAGCTTGTGCTTGTCTTTGTTGGACTAGACTCGGCATAGGACCAAGTCACCAACGTTAAACAAGCGGCCGCGTATGTGCCGGCTGTGATAGTGTCGGAGGCCCTGCTGGTATTTTGCCGACCGAAGAAAAGCAATTTTGCGTGCTTCTTCAAACTGGTCAAGTGCATCTTTCTTGCTTCCTCCGATTCGGCCTCATTGTAAGCGCGGATGCGCGGGGAGCCGTAGTCCAGATCAGTCGGTAGCACAGCCTCAGCTCCATATACCATGAAGAAGGGTGTGTAACTGGTTGATCGGTTGGGTGTAGTCCGCAGGCTCCAAAGCACCGAGGGCAACTCGGCTGCCCATTTACCCGTAAATTTCTTCAGGCGCTAAAAGATTCAAGGTTTGATACCTTGCATAATCAAACCATTGGTCCGCTCAACCTGCCCATTGGTGTGTGGGTGCGCCACGGCATCAAAGTTGAGGCCGATGTTGTAGTCATCACAGAATCAGAGGAAGGCACCACTGGTGAACTGAGTGTCATTGTTCGTGATGATGCTATTGGGAACGCTGAACCGGTATACTATGTCCCGGAAGAATTCGACGGCCTTTTCAGCAGTGATCGTGGCAACTAGCTTGGCTTCAATCAACTTAGTAAACTTGTCGATGGCACTGAAGAGATGTGTGTAACCTCCGGGAGCCTTCTTGAGGGGACCAACCATGTCCAAACCCCAGACAGCAAAAGGCCATGAGATCGGGATGGGTTGGAGTGCCTGAGTCGGCAAATGTGTCTACCGGGCGAAGTACTGGCATCCCTTGCAAGTGCGTACGATATGCTCGGCATCCGAAACGGTGGTCGGCCAGTAGAAACCTTGTCGAAAAGCTTTCCCGACTAGCGACTTTGGTGCCGCGTGGTGCCCACAAACTCCCGAGTGAATATCATGTAGTAGTTGTTTCCCTGGTCTTGAGGTATGCACCGCTGGAGGATTTTGGAGGTGCTCTTCTTGTAAAGTTCGCCTTCAACTACGATGTAGGCCTTGGCACGCTGCGCAAGGTGCCGCGCCTCGATCTGATCCAGTGGGAGAGTAGCCCGCAGGAGGTAGTCGAGGAAGGGCGTTTTCCAGTCGGGAGTGATGACTAGGACCTCTTGCACAGTCTGCTGAGTGCTATCAGATCCCTTGGGGTGTGGTTCATCGGTCTCAGACGCTATCTTTGCCTTGATGGAGGGAGTATGCAACTCCTGGAGGAACACTCCAGCTGGAACGACATCCCGACTGGAACCCAGCTTGACGAGTGTGTCTGCGGCCTCATTGTATCGGCGAAGG
Organism: Stipa capillata; assembly: GCA_019208055.1. NCBI lineage: Eukaryota > Viridiplantae > Streptophyta > Magnoliopsida > Poales > Poaceae > Stipa > Stipa capillata. Next base: position 59,137 of record JAGXJF010004084.1, read on the forward strand.
ACATGCGTGATCTCGAGTCCATCAAACTTTGTTTCGAGCTTGTGCACCTCTTGGCAGTAGGCTTCCATGACTGGGTCCCTGCAAGACCATTCCTTCATAACCTGTCTGACCACCAGTTCGGAGTCTCCGCGAGCGAGGAGCCGGCGGATTCCGAGTGAGGTCGCGATGCGTAGGCCATGTAGTAAAGCTTCATATTTGGCAACGTTGTTGGATGCCGGGAAGTGGATCTGGAGCACGTACTTGAAGTGTTCCCTTTCAGAGAAATGAGAACGATAGCAGCCCCTGTGCCCTGAAGCATCAATGAACCATTGAAGTAAAGCGTCCAATGTTCCAGGTCAACGACAGAGGGCGGTGATTGGAATTCTGTCCACTCGGCCATGAAGTTGGCAAGAGCCTAAGACTTGATAGCCATGCGGGAGGCGTAAATTATGTTGAATACCATTAATTCTATTGCCCATTTAGCAATTCTTCCTGTAGCGTCGCGATTGTTGATGACGTCAGCGATCGGGAAGGAACTGAACAACATAATCGGGTGTCCTTGGAAGTAGTGGACTAGCTTTCGAGATGTGATGAACACCGCATAGATGATTTTCTGTATCTATGGGTATCGTGCTTTTGACTCGGCAAGCACTTCACTGATGAAGTAGACCGGGCGCTGGACCTTCTGGATGTGGCCTGGCTTGGAGCGTTCGATGACCAACACGGTACTGGCCACCTGGGTAGTCACTGCAATTCAGAGGAGTAGCGGCTCATTGGGCATCAGAGAAACCAGCACCGGGGGTGTAGTCAGGAGTTTTTTCAGCCCGTCGAGGGCATCTTGAGCCTCAGATGTCCATGTGAAGTTGTCTAATTTCTTCAGGAGTTTGTAAAGAGGCAGCGCCTTTTCGCCAAGTCGAGAGATGAATCGGCTAAGAGCCGCCATGCACCCGGTCAGCCGTTGGACATCCTTGAGGCTTTTTGGTAGCCCCATCTTAATGATAGCGTCGATCTTCTCCGGGTTAACCTCGATTCCTCATTTGGAAACAATGAAACTGAGTAGCTTTCCCAAAGGCACTCCGAAAACACACTTTTCGGGGTAGAGATTCATGTTGAATCGCCTAAGGTTGGAGAACGTTTCCTTCAAGTCCGTTAGGAGATCCTCTTTCTTCTCGGACTTGACCACCACATCATCGACGTAGGCCTGCACATTCCTATCGATTTGCCCCTGGAGGCAGCGTTGTATGCACCGTTGTAAGTAGCGCCGGCATTCTTTAAGCCGAAAGGCATGGAGACGTAGTAGAAGGCCCCGAAAGGAGTGATGAATGATGTCTTGATCTCGTCGTCCTCCTTCATCTTTATCTAATGATAGCCCGAGTAGGCATCGAGAAAACATAAAATTTCGCATCCAGCGGTGGAGTCGATCACCTGGTCGATGCGAGGTAGTGTGAAGGGATCTTTGGAACATGCTTTATTGAGGATCATGTAATCAACGCACATCCTCCATTTTCCATTCTTCTTACGAACGAAGACTGGATTTGCTAACCAGTCGGGATGGTATACTTCTTTGATAAAGCCAGCTGATAGGAGCTTGGCTATCTCTTCTCCTATTGCTCTGCGCCTATCCTCAGCAAAACGGTGTAGACGTTGCTTGACCGGTTTGGCATCCAGTCGGACGTTAAGAGAGTACTCGGCAGCTTCCCTCGGAACTCCCGGCATGTCAGAAGATGTCCATGCGAAGATGTTCCGGTTATCACGAAGGAAGCTGATGAGCGTGCTTTTCTATTTGTTGCTGAGCGCAGTCCCGATCTGTGTTGTTTTGGAGGTCTTCTGGATCAAGCTGGATCGCCTTGGTGTCCCTCGCCCACTGGAAAGATGTCGATGCTAAAGTTTTCTTGGCCGGGGGTGCTTCCTTGACCACAGCCGACTTGAGGTTGTCAAGCTCGACTACTGTGATTTGGGCTGCGGCGAGGTTGTAGTTTTCCAGATCACATGCGTAGGCATGTTGGAAGTTGCTTTTCACCGTTATTATCCCGTGGGGACCCAGCATCTTGAGCTTCAGGTAGACATAGCTAGGGACAGCCATGAATTTGGCGTAGCAGGGACGCCCCAGGATGGCGTGATACGAGCCTGGGAAGTTGACGACCTCAAATGTGAGGGTCTCAGTCCGAAAGTTGTCGAGCGTACCAAAAGTGACCGCCAGAGCGATCTGCCCGAGTGGCCTTGCCAGTTTACCAGGTACAACCCCATGGAAGGGTGCACCGGTGGGTGTGACCTCTAAGCGAGGGACCTTCATGTTGTCTAGAGTCTTGACGTAGCAGATGTCCAAACCACTCCCTCCGTCCATGAGGACCTTGGTGAGTCGGACGCCGCGTACGATTGGGTCTACCACCAAGGGGAACCTTCTGGGATGAGGTATGTAGTCGGGGTGATCCGAGTAGCCAAACGAAATTATGGACTTGGACCATCGCAGATACTGGGGTACCGCCGGCTCAACCACATTGACTTCGTGATCTGTGAGCTTCTGGCAATGCTTGGACTCATAGCCGTCGGGCCACCGAAGATCATAAGGCATGCAGTCTCTTTTGGGAATTTGTCACCCTCGTCCGGGGGAGGATCCTTTTTGTTCCGGCTAGGGGGCGGAAGGCTTGCTCAAATTCTTTAAGAGATTGCAATCTCGTGTGAGATGATTGGACTTTGGCCCATGAAAGTGACACGGCTGGCTCATCATCTCCTCAAAGGTGGCGTTGCCGCGCTGGGGTCTCCACTCTTGTGCTTCCAGTGTTTTTTCTTGGGCGACCTAGGACGATCCCTTGCTTCGGGGGACTCGGGAGCCTTGCCCTTCCCCTTGTCGTATTTGATCACGCTGTGAACAGCTTCTTCGCCAGTCGCGAAGTTGTTGCAATATCGAAGAGCTCGCACGTAGTCTGAGGATTTTTACGTGTGATCTTATGGATGAGATCTGTGCTCCGAACACCCTTGGAGAAAGCGGTGATGACGTCGCCCTCCCGGACTTCTGGCAAAGAGTTCTTCTTTTTGGAGAAGCGTTAGATGTACTCTCTGAGGGTCTCGCCCGCTTCCTGGGTGCAACTGTGAAGATCCCATGCGTTTCCAGGCCTATTGTAGGTGCCCTGGAAGTTGTTCATGAAAAGGGTTTCAAGATCGGCCCATGACTGGATGCTGCCCTGAGGCAGGCTAGTCAGCCAAGCTCGGGCCGAGTCGGCTAAGAACAGGGGCAAGTAATCGATTGCAACATAATCGTTGCCTCCATTAGTCCTGCATGCCGTGTGGTAATCGGCCAGCTAGATATCTAGCCGAGTCTCACCTGTATATTTGTCGACGCCAGTGACTCGGAATCGTGGCAAAAAGACGATGTTGCGAATGTGAGAACCGAACGCCTTAGGACCCGTGTAGGCCATGTCAAGAGGAGTCGGAGATCGACGCTGGCTAGTAGCACGGCTGTCACCATGGTGACTGTCGCGCATCCGGAACAACCATGAAGACCTCTCGAGAAGGATGATGACTTTCCGAACTCTCGAAGTCGTCTAAGTCGTAATCGAGAATGGGCAAAAGGGACTCGATCATACCGACCAATCGGGATCCCTGCTCGGCGGGTGAGAACCCGTGTTCGAGCGATAGATCTGACTTGGGTACAACCTCGTCCTCGGAGATGATCACCAACAAATCGAAAAAGCTGTCCTAGATCAGGGACAAGCCCAGGGGACCGAACCTCACGGATCGGCCTGGAGCGAAGTCATTCTTGTCATTGGAGAAACCCATCTGGATCTGTTCCGATGGATCTATGTGCACCTCCCCTACCCGACGCGCCATCTGTCGGTGTTTTGATCCAGCAATAATGAATACGGGGTGGTGCGTGCACTGCAGATCCAGATGGGTGCACATGGGACACAAAGTTTAGGCAGGTTCAGGCCCTCAAGAAGAGGTAATACCCTACGTCCTGTGCTTGGTGGATGATATTGCTGGTATCTCGAGTGCCGCAAGACCTCAAGAATAGATCTCTCGGTTGCTAGGGCTTATGTGTCTAAGAGCTTGATAGCTTGATGGCTTGAGAGCTTAAGAGCTTAATCACCTATCGATCGGGGGATCCCTGCCTTGCCTTATATAGCCGGCGGGGGCAGGGTTACAAGAGTCCGGATCGGTTTACAGATTGATGTCCTAGTTGGTTATAACTAGAATCCGGGATTACCGGGCAGGTACTTATCCTTGTCTTGCACTCCACGTCGATGAGGCGTCCCCGTGCAGAAGTCAGACCCCGAGTAGTCGGCTCGGCCCATCCTATGTCCAAAAGGCCGGCTTTGTCCTCCCTGACGATACCCGGGTGCCATGTCATCGTCACATACCCAGCGTGCCCCTCATTAGCAAACCTATGACTACGTGCAAGCTTAAGAAAAGGAAGGGTTTTATGGCTCTTTTGCATAAAAGCAGCTTTGCGTGTAATAGTACAGTAATTTTGAAAGCATCATTTTGATGAGACCAGTTTTATTATCAGGGGTGTTTCTCATAAATGTGAGGGTCCACGACCAACACATGCGAGTAAGGCATCCGGCCTAAACTCATTCATAGGTTCCAACCACCTTTTCATATTTCTAGAACTGGGGTAGAGGGAATTAGCAAGGGGGAGAAAGACAGATCCTTTTCATCAGGAATGAGTTATGTGACATCCGTGACCGTGGATACCGCTAATCGATTAGTTTGACACTCTGTAGAGTTTGTATACTTTACCCACATAACACAATCTCGTCTTGTTGCCCACCAGTGGCCATTGGCAGAGTACACACCCATCGTTGTACCGGCAGGGAGATTGTGATGAGGTCTTTTAGCTAATCTCCTCCCGATGCGACATGCCCACTAGGTTTCGACACGGAGGAGCGTACACCTGCTTACCTTGCGTGGCCCCCTTTTGTGCCAAGGTCCTCGTAGCTACATCCACCCTTCTGCGCTATGGCAATGTTGACACCAAGACTCGACTAACCTACTTAACCAAACCAGTGCCCATATAGCATGTGGTCATACTGTTTTCACACTTCTTAAAATCATGACTTCGGCCTTATTCGATACGGACAACCAATGGCTTTCTCAACTCATGAAGAACGACCATTTGCTCCTTCAACTCATGATTCAGCTGTCGTCCGCACCTTTTAGATGGTAAGTTTCACCCAGAGTAGAATAGGAAGAATAGAGAGAGAAAATAATGGGCATCCGACCCTAGCTTAGTGAGCACAACAAAGTTTCAATAGTGACATCAATGATCCGAAGATCATTCCTCTGAGGAGGCAAATCAAAATATCCTAAGGATATATTTAAGCATGGCTAAGCATTTCTCTACTCTATTCAGAAATAATAACATATTAATCTACTCAGGGTATCAAGTAAACAGGCAACAAACGGAAAGGTAATGGTGTGTCAATCGACACACTAGCTAGTGGAATAAAACAACATGCATGTTTGTAAACAATAAAATATAATAACTTTGAAAATATAGGATCAACATGATCAAGAAGAGGGGGCATGCCTTCGTTGACGAGTTGGTCTTCTTCTGCAAGAACTTGTCTTTACCCAACGCTGTTACTTCCTATTCATCGCAATGGCAATAAAGTGCAAAGTAAATAAATATAACTCCAAATTAGATACGAAATGAAAATACCAGAAGAAGAGGGCTAGCAAGGTCAGATAGGTGTCGGAGGACAAAGGTGAAGGGATAGGATTGTCGAAAGACAACTAGGAAGGTGTGAGATTATATATCTCAACCAGATAGAGTACATGTACTCGAAGATGGTCTTCTAGATCAGGATCATTCTGGAAAAAGGATTGGTTTATGGGATATAGAATCTGCATGTCAAATGACTAAAGTTAATCCACATGTGAGATAGGGATAGATATGCAATTGAAGATATGATATGGTTGATGACGATCATAGATAACCCTTATCACCAATCGTGAAAATCCGACATACTAGTAAAACAAATATGACCCATCATACTAGTAGATAAGCGAGGTCCTGGCATGCTAGTTGGCAAGAAATGATAATATGCGACATGTCAATCTATATGAACTACTGGGCAACATACAACTGGACATCATGTAACAAGCTAGATAGACTAGACATGAAATCGAGATTTGGCAGGGCTAGCATAGGATAACATATGATTATGCAATTGTAATTCTAAAAGGTAATTATAATCCAATAGCAACCATTGATCGTGCAAACTGTGATTAAACTATGTTATCAAATAATAACTCAGTAAAGAGTTGTTATTCTGACATATAGACAGTCTATAAATATTAAGTCTAACAATACATATACATATATATGACTATATGCAACTACATGATTATGCAACATAACATCATGATGAACATGTACAACCTAATTGTGTTCAAACAAATAATTAAACTAGAAACAGGAGTACAATAATGTGCTAAATCAATTCACAGCAACTATTATCCAAAACATAGAATGGGCTATGTATATATGCACAACTTTATAAACACGGTGATGTGGCAATCCTAACATGCTTAGTAAACATTCATCACGTGTGGTTAAAGACATTAACATGCTCATGAGCAATCATGTGCCACATGCAATAACAATCCGGTGTGTGCCAGTAAGCATACATTATACAAAGATCAACTAACATGGAGTAGGTCATATTATTGTTAATTTAGCAAAGATTATGCTTCTAGTATCATAGGTTATTTGCAAATATTAAGTTTTGTTATACATATGCATCACACACTATATGTATACAGACATCTGATCATGCAACATGAACCTGGTTAAACATAAACAACTTTATTCATGATACAAACGAGTTTGAACTAACATGTTGAAGCACTTCATGTCTAATGACTATTAAGATGGAACTATATTGTATACATGCATATTATATTCAACTATCTAAACATGCAACATGTAGCTACATGAACATGGATACACCTATTCATTAACTAAACATGATTGATCAATATGATGAATACTCTTAAGCATGAACATTATATCACGGGAAAGTAAGAATTACATAACAATCATACATATAACAAATAGGAAACTATATGCTACATAACATATGGATGATGAAAACAATCATTAAAATTATTAGATGTGAGCACATGATGATGTGAGTGCTTTCGAACAAGGATTAATGGTGTAAAATAATTCCATGATGCACCACAAGATGATAGGAGATTAACTATATGGGTGGGGGCGACGTTCGCAACACGAAACGGTCGAAATTGGACATAGATCGGTTCTAGACAGAACGTGGGATTTTTGATGCTGCGGGATGCTCGTTGAACAAAATCGTAATCCACCAATTGGGTTAGAAACTAGATACACAGAACTACAATCCTACCAAAGGATTTTGGAGAATTCTTACCGAGTCAATGGAAAAAGATCAGACAAGTTAGACATTCTGCAGATTGAATCTTGACGTTCGTGGACAACACATCGGAGATGGATCAATTTCTGACAAACAGCTATATGGATAAAAGTAAAAATTTACAGAGGTGTTCATAGATACCTAAGACACAACTTTACTAAAGGTATTCTTTAGAGACTCACCAGATCAATGGGAGAAGAGGTAATAATGCCGCTGTATCGTTCGCATAGTCAAATCTACACATGAACAGCAGCACGAAGAAACTTGATTTCCTAGAGATTGGACCATTGGATTGCCTTCAAGTGTTGTGGAGATGATCTTGACAACATTATCCATGATCCCACTGAACGGATCTTGGAAAGGAGGTCCGAGCCGACGAGGGCATCGCTCCAATCTAGATGCACGCGTAGAATAACTGGGTGCAAACAGCACGTTTAGTATTTGGAGATTTCCCAGTGATTGCACCATTGAATCTTCACCAAATTGTGTAGAGAGGTAGAGGGAAAGGTTATACACCATCTCACCAAAGGGATTTGCCAAAAGAAGTTCGAGTCGACGGGAATTGGGAAAATATTGAGATGATATGCGCTGTTCAGAAACCACACGGGAGGCCAAAAGGGAGTGGTGGCTGTTTGGAGGGTTTGGGGGCTATGGTTTCATGGGAAAAGAGTGGGGGAGTGAGGAAAAGGTGGGAGGGGTGTGGGGTATTTATAGGAGGGTTAGGGGAAGGAGTTTTCACTTAAATCCAATTAGAACAGGGGCAGCGAGGCACGCTACACTACACAGAACTCGCCGGGGTGGCTACTCAAGGGAGGAAATGAGGCGGCGGGATGCCGGGTGGGGATGAGTCGGGATGGCGGCCATAAAGGAAAGGAGAAAAGAAAAGGAGAACACCAAAATAAAAATAAAGAACAGTAGAGCGATATTAAATATCAAACAAACTCTGAAAATTCTGAGAAAAACTCTAGAGACATATTCCAAATTGAAAAGCCAATATAATTCAAGTTGGATTAATTCAAATTAACTCCGGTCCAATTTGTGAAATTTCAATTAATATTTAATTCATTCGAGAATAAACAATGAAATTTTTCAGCTCTGATTTTTGAATAAAGATTTTAAAAAGTTTGAAAATCAGGATGTTACATATATGTTGATGATATTATCCATGGATCAACTGACAAGTCATTTAGTGAGGAGTTTGGAAAATGATGGCCAAGAAATTTGAGATGTCAATGATGGGAGAGTTGCAATTCTTTCTTGGATTTCAAATCAAGCAACTCAAGGAAGGGAAATTCATTTGTTAAACCAAGTACGTGAAATACATGCTGAAGAAATTTGACGTGGTGAATGCCAAGCCTATCCGAACGGCCACCTCGATCTCAACGATGATAGTAAATCCATTCATCAAAAGGTATACCACTCCATGATTTGCTTCTTGCTTTATCTTTGTGCATCTTGGCCCGATATCATCTTTAGTGTATGCATGTGTGTAAGGTTTCTGGGACTCGGATTATGCGAATTGCAAAGTTGATAAAAAAGCACATCTGGCACATGCCAATTTCTTTGTAGATCTTTAGTTTCATGGGCCTCTAAGAAACAAAATTTCATAGCCCTATCCACCGCCGAAGCGGAGGACGTCTCAGTGGGTAGTTGTTGCGCTCAATTTTATGGATGTGGAAAACATTGAGAGATTATGGAATTGATATGAAAAATGTGTCTCTATTATGTGATAATGAAAGCGCCATCAAAATAGTCAATCCCATGCAACACTCTCAAACCAAACATATAGAAATCCAACACCATTTCCTTAGGGAGCATGTTGCTAAAGGAGATAAAGAGATAAGCCATGAAAGGATAAATACAATTAGCCGATATCTTCACCAATCCACTAGATGAGCATATGTTTTGCAAGTTAAGAATTGAGATAAATATCTTAGATTTTTGAAACATGGCTTGGTATCTGCATACTTGTTTGACTTGCTTGTGTTTTTTCGGGGCTTAAGATGGATAAACACATTAAGGGGAGTGTGGTATTCTCAGTGTACACAGACATCTCAAAATGTGAATAAATAAAAGCTAATTCCTTTTGGAATCCTATTCTTAAATGAATAAGTGGTTATAGTGCAAAACTGAACTCATACATGGTGGCAACCTACCTATCACCATCCTTGTTCCTAGGCATTCATTGGTTCCTCTTGGCTTGAAAATAAGATCCCTTTTGGGTCAAATGTCTATAACCAAGTTGCTTTTATAGTTTGACCCACATTCAAATTGTTTCTTTGAATGATTTTGTGTTCTCCAATTGAATGATTTTGTGTTCCCCAATTGTCCTCGATCCTAGCCGTGATACCAAGAGGTATTGCGACCAGGAGACCGATCTAGAGGGGCCTTCAAGTTCCTTCATTGTGTAAGGTATTCTCACAGATCCTCTATCGGGTGACCTCGGATGGGTGAATACTTGCGACAACGCGGTAGGTCGATATCCCAGGAAGGTCGTTCCTAATTAGATCGCCTTTCATTACCAGTCCCTTCATGAGAAACGTTGGAGCGAGTCCCTCCTCTCGTGAAACTATGGGCGATAGCCACATGGTAGGAGACTGTACAAGCCTTTGTCAGATCCCAGATAGGTGTTGAGCGGTCCTTGATCTGAAGAAATCAGCATCTCGCCGAATAGGAGTGCCTCCTTGGTTATCGGGGTCATCTGCCTGAGAGGCCAGGCCCTAGGATGCTGAGGAGGACTCTTTGGGTTTGGGGGAGGACCATGAGAGGAGTGGTGCTGAGATCCATTCTCAATCACGAGTACTTTGTAGGGATACTGTTTGCTGGAAGTAGAGTCCAGATCCATCATAGATCTGTCATCGAAGGTAACCTCTGGTAAGCTTCATCGGCCGTCTGGGTGGTCGGAACATGCAGGTGATAATCCTCACATGGGCTCGCGTTGTTCGCGCGATTACTGTGATGGTCATGGGATTGGAGATAGATTCTGTAAGCTCTGATGTACTCGTCCATCAACTGATTAACATCATTCTCAGACTCATCGTTAGGTGAGAGATCGTCGAGATCTACTCGGTCGTTCCTCGGCTCCTGATCAGTCGGAGGGGTGAAGTTGTCGTAGAACCTCTCGTCCGAGAAGTTGTTTCTCGCCATAGCTTGTGGCGGAGATGCCAGTGGTGATTCGTTAGAATCAACAGGTGAGATCCCCACGGTCGGCGCCATCTGTCAACGATCGGTAAACCACTAATCTTATGTAATACATTGAGAAAAGAGAATAGGGAATCATATCCAGAAGCTGACACAAATCTGGCTGTTGGCGAAGAGATTTGTACAGGTTCAGGCCTCCCTTAGGATAATAACCCTATGTCCTATTGGTTTATATTGATCTCAAGGCAAGGTACAAGGGGGTTTCTAGTCCTAGATGGGATCTACAACTAGTCAAAGGTGGTTGTCGAGGCTGATCTTCCACTTTTCTTGCTCGGAAGTCATCAGGCTAATCTTCTAGCTATCCAAACTTGCTTGTTGAACCTCGATGAGATTGTCCTTTCCAAAGGTCCTCAGGATCATTTTATAGAGGGTAATACCATATCGTGGGAGATACGGACTCATCTCTGAGTAGGACTCCATCATCCTTAAACATTGGGATTGACTGCCTAGTTTAAGGAGTCCCGGATACCTATGGGTGGTTTCCTTATCGACATAGTCCTTCTCCGAGATACACATCATCTCGTGTAATTAGGGTACCCCTAGGTCTCTGTGTATTTGCATATGGATATTGTCGTCGTATACAGTAGTTGTACACTACTTATCATCAGGTTTATAGTCATTGGAATTTCAAATATCGGAGGTTCCGATCATAAGATCGGAAGTTTCAGTGAGCACTCGAAAAGTGTCCAATGACTTAGTGAGAGGGGAGTATTTATACCCACCTTCACTTTTCCACTTCCAATTCTTGCTCATTTGTTTTCCTACCCACCTAAAGAGCAAACCCCTCTCCTCTCGAAGCAAAAGCTTCCATCTTTTAGAGAGAGAGATATTTGAGAAAGAGGATTTGAGTGCTAGAGAGAAAATAGTTGATTTTTGAGCACCAGGGTTCACCTCCAAGCTTCTTCGTGCGTGCTTGTTACTCTTGGAGGTTGAGGACTCCTAGATGGTTAGGAGTTGCTCACGAGCTCTCAACTTGTGTGTGGTGAGCCGTGAGAAGGATTGTGAGGGCCAAATTTCACCTCCGAAGACAAAGAAATACCACAAGGAAGTCGAGGAGTACTTTATGCAATCTCAGGAGGAAAATGGTTGAAAGAGACCCGGCTCAAGTGTGACCGAGTCCCTCAATGAAGATGAAGGATTCCCTCAAGGATTCAAACTTCGGGAACAACATTATCGTGTCTCCTCTTCCTTTGGTTTATTCATTCCGCTCCCCTTACTTTCTTGCAAGCTTATAAATTGTTTAGAATTATTCTTCTTGTTGTTAGCATCATTTTGAGGTTGCCTCACTCTAGCTTGCATTAGAGAATATTTAATTCCACAATACCTTGTTAAGGCATTTGATTAAAATTTGTAGTGGCCTATTCACCCCCTCTAAACCGTCATCTCGATCCTTTAAGCACGAGGTCTAATATTCTCTCTCTCTCTCCTTCCTTTTCCTCCATGCCCACTTCTTCTCTCGGGACACCAACCGACCACCACCTCCCTCGAACCCTCCGACTGCCATCCACACATCATCCAGGGCTCCTCCTTGTCAGCTGCTCCTCCACCGACCGCTCCCTCCTTCATTCCTTCCTTCCTCCTCCGGCCTTCCTCTCACATGGAGTCCTCTCCAGCATTATTGAAGAGATGGGAAGAAGTCGAATTCCTCCAGGTGAGACTCCCTCGGATTCTCCGGGTATGGATGCATAGCTTCAATCTCATGCTTATCCTTAATCCATTCCTAGGGTTGAGTCGATTAGATTCAAGGATTTGCATTGGACATGGTAACAACATACCCATATGCTAACATGGACTTGGACATTTACATGAAAGTGCCTGAGAGTATCAACGGTACACTTGAGGACATAGAGGAAATGAGTTCCTATTTGAAATCAGAATTTGAAATGAAAGATTTGGATAAAACCAGATATTGCTTGGGTTTAAAACTTGAGCATGTCCTAAAAGGGATATTAGTGCACCAGCCAACATACACTCAAAAAGTGGTTAGAAAAGTTTGGCTTGGAAAAAGGCATATCCTTCAAAGGTCCCAATGATTGGGAGGTCCTTCAAGCAAGACAAGGACCGGTGTAGGCCTAGAGAAGAGAGGGAGGAAGTATTGGGACTAGAGTTCCCATACTTAAGTGCAATAGGAGCACTTATGTACCTTGCAAATTGCACAAGGCCGGAAATTGCATTTGCCATGAATTTTCTAGCAAGGTATAGTTATGAGCCTACCAAACGACATTAGAAGTGCATTAAGGACATGCTACCCTACCTCCAAGGCACCAAGGATGTCGTGTTCTATAGAAATAACCAAGACTTATCCATGGTGGATTATGCCAATGTTGGCTACCTTTCAGACCCATGTACAGCCAAGTCACATACTAGTTATGTTTTCTTATGTGGTGGAACTGCAGCTTCCCGGAAATCTCTAAGCAAAGTCTTGTATAGACTCCGATGAAGCACTTGGAAATCATCACAGTATACGAGGCACGATAATGTGCTTGGCTTGATAGATGATCAATCACATACAAAAGTCTTGTAGATGAACACCTTACAAACCCCACCGTTATCTATGAGGATAATGTAGCTTGTGTTGTATAAGTACAGATGGGTTATGTAAAGAGTAATCTCACTAAGCATATTAACCCAAAATTCTTCTATGCTCATGAATTACAAAAGATGGACGAGATAAAGATAATACATACAAATTCATGTGAAAATCATGTAGATTTATTCACTTAGTCATTACCAGCATCATCTTTTGAAAGATGCATGCATGGAATAGGTATGATGGGAATTAGAGAATTTTTTTAGAGGGAGAATCTTCACAAACTTCTCACTAAATCTTGACCGCACAAGTCAAGTACCTGATAGAATAGTCAAGTGAATTGTAGTCTTTTTCTCTTGGATGAGTTTTCCTACAATTTCTCGTACAATGTTTTTAATGAGGCAATTCATGCAACCTGACTAACATATGTCGTGTGCTCTTTCTCCAAGTATTTTTTCCACTAGATTATTCGTGTTTTTGAGACATGAAATATACAAGATGAGTATCCCATGAGTGTTGGGGAATCTTTGGGGCTCACCCGCAGTGGGCCCACCTCCATGAGGGAGGGTAGGTTTCTCCTTAGTCACTTAAGTTGGATCCTTATCCCTTTGGCTTAATTTGGGCTATAAATAGAAGGGGCAATCATTGTATTGTATAGACTTTTGATTGATCAATAAAGAAAGAGAAGCTCCCCCTACATCTTGTGTTCATTTACTTTTACTGTACATGTGTTCCACGCTTTTGTCTTCTTCCCCGACTACATCTATGCCTCGCCCTACATCCCTTGGATCGAACTCGCCGGCAAAAGTTGCAGGACAATTAGTACCCAACTGTAATACATTAGCAAGTTTTGGAGCTCTTCTCAGCCTACCCTGTCTCCTTTCCTTGCCTACATGGCTCAATCCCTCCCGACACACGTGCGAACCTTAGCAGGCTTTCAGTGGGCCCAACAAAGCCTTATAGGTGCCTAAGAAAACTCAATTCCAGGGCCTGTAAAGCCTCATAGGTGACCTAGAAAACTCGGTTCCAGGCCCTGCGGGGATCGTTTCACCAATGCCTTGCGATCGGGAGGTCTCGGTGGCCACTTGCTCCACTTGGTTGACCTTCTTTGTGACCGAGGCCTTCCAGTGGGCACCGTGGGCACTGGTTCCAACCGGGTGTTGCACTGCTGCCGACTCGACAATGACGTCCTCTCGGTGCCTCCGCCGTCAGGTGCCATGGCATCAATTCTGATAGAAAGAATAGTCCCAACAAATATGATAAAGTATGTACCCACTGATCTAGATCTGAACCTCATAAGCTAGAATGAAATAAAACATATCTAAGCACCATTTGGATTTGGAACAGGAACAATGTTTGGAGAGAGGAACAAAATGGATCTAAAACCGGGTGTACCTAACACTGCCAACATTGATGTCTGACACCTCCCCAGCGGCCAACACTTGCCATGCACCGGCCTTTTGCCATGCTCGCCGCTTGCTGGAGTCATCGTTCATGAACATGATGAAGAGTCAAGAACTAAAAATGCTCATATCAAGACTAGCCAGTTGATTGAATAAAAAGGAAACTAATTAGACAAGCATTGTGTACCTTGCAATCGAGGCACCATGCTCGCCACCGCCTGGATCCACATGGATCTGATTTGAATCAATCCTAAAGGCAACATATAGGCGGAAGACCACCGTCTTTCTCTCATGTGGACTCACCGGCAGCGATGATGAGGACAAAGACATTGCAGTCGCGCGCTAGGAGCAAGTCCTGCCACCTCTTTGTCCCCGTAGCGGTGGCGACGATTGCAGGGAGCTCGTCGTCGGGAGAGTTCTCGCTCTAGCTCGAGCACGGCTTCCTCTTCTCCTTCTTGTCCAACCACCCCAGCATCATGCTCAAGCCCTTTGGGGAGCTCCTGGAGGAGGAGTTGTTCCTTGAGAACCCGGCTCCCGCTCCTGCTCCACCGTAGTAGCAGCAGGTCATGGATGCGAACGAGTCCATGGACAAGAAGGACTGCTACATTCTTAGCTCATGGAGGAGAGGGACTGTTGCATCCCTAGGTGGGCATCTTCCAATGCTAGATCAGAGCATCACCATCACCATACTTAGGAGGCAGGAGCCAGGGAGTTCGTGGCCGTTGAGGTGGCTAAGAACGGGTATGTCATGATTTCCTCTGCCTTTTGCTAGGTGGAGCGGCGCTGTGCCGATGGCTGAGAACAGGCAAGTTGGGATCAACTCATCCTCTCGTTGCACAGAGACGCGTTATGGCAGTGTGAGATTACAGCCGCCAAAGAAGGGGACGACGATGGTGCACTGACGATATCGTCCACCAACAACGACGACTAGAATCGGGTAGCAAGTTGGCAACAGTTTTTGGGGGTGAAATGTGGATTGTGATGCGGCATGGGTTACTATGGAGTGTCAAAGAGAGAGGAGAGCCGGCGAGGGTTATCTAGGGAAAAAAGTTCGGTTAGAGAATTTCTTTAAGCCCCCACCGAAATTCATGTTTTTCATAAAGTTTCAAGAATTCCAGAAAATATTTCGAAAACTTTTGGCCAGACTCAAATTCTTGCATTTCAAAATGTTGAAAAAAAATACTATCTCTATATTTGGCATCCATGGGATTCGATCTCGGGACAAAAGGAAACAAAGCCGAGCCCTCGACCAATAAGGTAGACCAAATTTTGTTACTACCTCAAGCTTTGTTTTTATAGAAGCAAATGGTGCCGAGATAATTCAAACTTTCCCCTGAGATTAACACATTTCACTCCTACCACAAATCATTAATTTCACGAATTATTTTTCCTGAGGTTAACCCTAGCCGGGTTGGGCTGAATTGGCCAGTTAAACCGCCTAGACCAATTGGTCTAGGCCACGATTTTAAGGTCCAGCCCAAGATTAATATAAGAGGATCTAAACATTTTTACCTAATACAAATGTTCACGGACACTTCAAATCCAATTTAAATCAACATTCCAATTTGAAATCAAGAAATTTCTGCATATTTCCTTTTAGATAATATATTTTGAATAAAATATAAATATTTCCTGTAATGCAAAGTTTGTTTGATATTTTAAAATTTAGAGAAAATAGCTGATTAGAAGTATATCATATAAAACCATAAATAAAAGTTTCAAATAGGGATTCATAAATTATGGAGGGTTTTTATGTCCATTTGCTCGATATGAAATTGTAGCATATAGTTAAATCTTGCTATCTATAAAATTGGAGTTAGTGGTGTTGGTGATGGTAGGTCGCCCTCCTGCGGACTGTTTGATCGCTCATCAACGGTCAAGATTTAGGTGGTGGTAAATTTGTAATATTAGATCACGTAACAAACAGAAATTTCAACAATTAATCATACTTATAATAGCACTAACAAATCACACAACAACCAACCAACTCTAACCAACTCTCCAACTCTTAACAAACTCTGCTAAACAGACTCCAATCTTTACGTAACTCTCAACAAACTCTGCTAAATATACTCCAATTTTTATGTTCTGAGTTAGCTTTTTACTCTGCTGAAATTTATTATCTTACTAAACAATAGAATCCAATCTTTACGTTCTGAGTTAGCTGGCTTGCTGGTGCTGTTCCTTCCCCCACACATGTGCGTAAATTTTATTATATGTGTGCATGTGTGTTGTACGAGTACTCTACTATTAGATCGTTGTAAGGCAAAACAGTATATTTTGTTATGGACTTATGATTTTAGTCAGAACATAAGATGTTGTTCTACTATTTGAGGTTCCGTTGCAACGCACGGGCACCCTGCTAGTTATATTTAAATGCGAGTAATGCGTACGGTTGTATGTATATGCGTCGATTCACATTAAGAATTTTCTCTGCAACTGATATACAAAATAATTATCATTTAACTACACACTAGAACCACTACCGACAGGACGGAGGCCTCGTGAGGCCTTCTAGTTTATCCAATGTTGGTCCTGTCCAAGGTGAATTTGGTATTGGTGAAACCGGAGACTGTTATGTGCTGGTATCCCTTGATATACGCAGCAGCTCTCGGATGCGACCAAAGTTTGTGAGATATGGCACAAGCGTGCTCGGTATCAAGACGGAGCAGATGAACCCGATAGAGAGTACTAAAATAATAACAAGTAACAAACACAACAAAAAAGAAAATATTTGGCGAAACCGACCGTGAATTCTTTAAGCACTACCTCAAAAGAGTACAAGAGATTATCGCTCTCTCATAGCCCTCTCACACCTTTGAGGACTCTCGGATTCTTGCTCTGTACAAGAATCTAGTATTAAAGAAACCTAATCTCTAATCCTCTCTTGTTTGCACCTTGCTCTTGGATGGCTTGATTGTTTAGGTTGCATTTCTATGGTCACCTTCTTATAGGTTTATATAGATCCTAACATAGCCTCTTCCATAGTAAAAGGACTTAGAATTTTAATAGGTTTCACTTTGAATCCTATTAGATTTCACTTAGTTTTCTTATAGCACACCTCTTAAATTTTAATAGATTTAGAATGGGTCACTTTCCTTAACAGAGACAAATGCAAAGTAAGTACAAGTACACTCACATGGTCCTCTCGATGACGTTTGTCTGCTGCCGTCGCCAAACACCTACAACCGCATCACAATTTTATCATGTTTAAGCCCTGTTTGGATAGCCTGTTTTGGCCCAAATACCCCTGTAATTTACAGCCCACAAAGAAAAAACGACCGGGCCGAAAAATACTATTTGGATACCCGGTTTTGGGCCGACCCGTTTCCGTCGTTTTTTCATTTACACCCGAAAAATAACAATCTGCACAGCACCTCCGTTTTCTAATCTAAGGAACATGGGGTTTCTCTTTTCCTCCCATCGGCGCACTCCTCCGCCGCCCCCCACCTCTCCTTCTCCCCGAGCTCTTCCCCGCCCTGCCCGAGCTCTTCCCCGCCCATCCCGGGGCTCGTCCCCACCCTGCTCTGCCCCCGACGCCCGAGGTCACCCCCTCCCGGCCCCACTCCGCCGCCGACGCCTGAGCCCCTCCCCACCTCGTTCCACCGCCGCCGCCCAAGCTCGTCCCGTCCCCCCCGAGGTCATCCCGAGCCGATCCTCCCCGCCCGCCGGAGCTCCTCCCCGCCTGCCGGAGCTCCTCCCTGCCCGTGGTCCGCCTGCCCCGCCCAGCCTGACCTCCTCCTAGATCTGGTGGTCCCGAGCGCTGGCCACCTCCCTTCAGCTCGAGCACTCGTCCCAACTACCTCCTCCCTCATCCCGAGCTCCTCCTCCCCAAGCTACTCGTCCCCGGCTGCCTCCTCCTGGATCTAGTGGTCCCGAGCACTGGCCACCTCCCTCCTCCCGAGCTACTCGCCCGGCTACCTCCTCCCTCCTCCCGGGCTCCTCCTCCCCGAGCTACTCGTCCCCGGCTGCCTCCTCCCTTCTCCCAAAGGTTTGTGCATTGTGATTGCTAGCAGAAATTGAGTGTATATTTGTGCATTTTGTGAATTTGTGATTGGTTGCAGAAAATAGAGTGTATATATGTGAATGATGTGTAAATTTGTGATTACAAGCAGAATTTGTGTATTCACCTCTCTAGAAGTGTGTCAAGCTGAACTGAAGGGCCATATGTCATGTTACAATTCTTGCAAGTTCGTTGTATTGGTAATATGCCTTGTTCAAGTACTAGAATTCTATTACATGAAGCTGTCTGAAAAGGATGATTTCTTGGTGCTTCCTACTGATAGAGTTGGAAAAAGAGATTATATTTGATGGATTGCATGTTCAGCTTGCTAGTATATTTTGTGTATGAGGTATTACGTGTACAACATATAACTAGTTATGTATATTCAAAAATGCTTGGCATTCTGCTGTTGCGTATGAGGTATTATTTTAGCTAACTTGTCCTTAGCTAAAAATGTTAAGAGAAGCTAATTTCAATAGTGTGATGATGGTACTCAATGATAATGGCTCTTGTGTTTAACAGGGTATCAGGAAATTTTGCTCTGAGTTAATAGGTTGCATTGGTGAAATTAAGTTAATAGTTTGTCTCATTTGTACATGGTACCTCATTGGTGTTTAAAGAGTATGATCTATAAAAGATAGTGCAAGTCAATATGAAAGTGTTCAGTAAGAAGCACATTTATTGCCTCCTCAGCTCGAGTTTCTTTTTGTTAATGGGAAAATGGCTCTGTGTATACTATGTTTGCCATAAGCATCAATGGCAAAAGTGGAAAACCAGAATAATAGTTGCTTTCTCCTCAGAAGGTGGCTCAAATTCTGAAGCAGCAGTACAATATGATGAGAGATAGACTTTTTAATATTGAACAAGTGCTGTTAGTTGTAACTATAATATAGCTTGAAAATTGTATTGCATTTTTTTCTTGCATTTACTGGTTGATATAATGAGATGTGTTATTTTTGGGTGCCGGTTAGGACAAATTTTCTCATTAAACTGCCTTGATTTGTTAGGATAAATTTTGGATTATTTGAATATGGATAATCTTGTTCTTACCGATTCCAAGGAGGAAGAGGAAGAAGAAATGATGCTTTTAGTTCTCCCGGCGTTATACCAAGCTTCTAGGAGAATTAAAACTCCATGCAATACATCGATCCTTACGGGTGCAGAGTACATCATTGAGCTATTGGAAGGGCACTCGGACAGATGTCGCAACATTCTTAGAATGGAGTCCCACATTTTTCAGGCACTTTGCAACCATCTTAGAATAAAAAATCTTTTGCAAAACACAAGAGTTGTTACTATCGAGGAGCAATTAGGAATGTTCATATATATGCTTTCCCGGAATGCTAGTTTCTAAACTTTGACCGATCGATTCCAGCATAGCACAGAGACCATCCACAAGCATATCGGTGCATGCTTTGATGCAATTACAGAGACCATGTGCTTGACGGAATGCTTGGGTAGCCATGTTAGTGCACTCCCGTACTAAGTGCTTTCCCTCGTGCTAGAGAGCTCGACAGGTGTAAATGTATCTGGTATATTCTTGTGGAAAGGGATTAGGATTTGCAGAGGTGATAGGTTCTTAATAAATCACAATTCTTGTTATAGGGGCTGTTTAGCTTTCCCAATTAGCAAAATCATCTGGCGCTAATGGTGGTGCTGGTGTTGGGTGCCACTGCCTCAGTGGATGTGCTGGTAAGTCCATTTGTTAGTACATCTTTTATTAGAAAGTGATTGCTCTTACATGTTAGAACCCCAGCTTACTGGCCATGAGAAGCGATGGCGTTAGTAGTAATGGTTAATGCATCAACTTGTTTATTTATATTAGGAGTATCCGGGAGCTACAAGAAGCTTCTTTTGTACTGAGTTTTTTAACTCCACCCAGCCAGGTTAAAGCCACATTCATTCTTGTATTTGGAATTGCTACAGGAAGTGGCATCTGGGATATGATCATGTGTCTCACATCATCTCAATGCTCGATAGTTGCAAAGCAATATTTAAGATCATGCAGTATGCTTTTTCAAAGCATTCTATCATAAAACTTCACCAAGTAATCTTTTTTAGTTTGTGCAGATACAAGCCAGATGTAATCAAAGGGGATATGGATTCAGTACGACCAGAAGTGAAGGAATATTATTCCAATTTGGTAAACTAATTCAACATTTTCCATTTAATTCCTGTTAATCAAAATAAGAATGCTATATATGAACATTCAAGATGACCTGTTTCTTGTTTCAAATTGTTCTTTTTGAAAAGAAGAGCAATGCAGTTGTCTTCAATTAAATAAGAATGTTTTGATTCTGGTCTTGTCTCTAATATAAGACAGCTGATGCTATCTGCTTTAGGATATAGCCGATTAATTGCCAGTATAATATTTGTTTTAGTGAAAAGCTTGCTGATTCCTGTGACATTGTCGTATCTTGTTTCTCCTGTATTGCAAAAGTCTATCTAGATCATGCGAGTTATTATACTGATATATCTTATTTCTTCAGTTATAAGATGGCAAGAAGTATTTGACCTAGGCCTGTATTGCAAAATTCTTATGTTGTTTCTGTGTCAAATATACTAATATAGTGTCTGCTCTGTTGCTTCTGCTGTTTTGAATCATCTTCTGATATCAAGATCTACAAATGCATGATTGCTTGACTGATGTAGTTTTTCTTCTTGTCGTGTTGGTTGCAGGGAAGAAGACCGATACAAAACAGCAAATTTCGTGGCAAGTTGCAACTTGCTGTTTTGAATCAACTTGCAAGCAGGGAGAGTTGCTACTGGTCCAAATAGTGTTCTTGGAACCGTGCCAGATTTATGTTGCTGTTTTGAATCAACTTGCAAGCAGGGATAATGCTACTGTTACTGCTACTAGTTTTGCCATTCTTTTTTATTGTGGAACTCCATAGTAATGCAACTTAGCCTCTCAATATCTTCTATATACTGGCCTTACTGAAACATGCAGCTCAGGTCATTTCTTTTGATGATGTTCATGTGCCGTGAATACTCAATATCTTCTATATACTTGCTTTGATTTGTGTTTGGAATGATCTTAGCTGCCGTGTGTCCTGGAATAATCGGGGAACAACAAACTGAATGAGCTGTTAGGCTCGTGCGTGCACAACGATGTGCCTATCCGTCTGAAATTTTGGTGCCAGATCAGTGGATGGATGAGTATTCACTGGTACAAGCTTGAATAAGTGCTTAGACACTATTTACAAGGGTATATATTTACAAGTCTTCCAAACAGGGATTTAGATTACACTTGTATATAAGGGTATTTATGGTGTCAAGTATTTTACAAGTGTAAACTGTTTACAAATGTAAAATTTTACAATACACCTAAACAGGATCTTAGTGTGCCACAATTCCTTGGCGCAATCCCTTGCGGCCGGATTTCGGAGTTATCAGATATCCTGAAAGAAAAATTCAGGCGGGTGCGAATGCTCTTCAGAAAGCTGCGCTGTCAGCATACTGCAACGAGTTCAAGGGCTGCTCTGCTACCATCATCTGCTGTTAATACTGTGGTTCACATCTCTGATGATGATAGCGTACCTGAGACGACCCAGAGCTGAAAATTGGACGCTGCGGTTCATTTTGGTCATCGGTGTCTTTTAGGGTTGGTTGGCTGTTTTGCATTTGTAATGTTCTGGTAGGTCCGAGGTTAACTGTGTGGTTGTTTTGCGGTATGATTGGTTGATCATGTTATGGTTGATTTCGCGACGAGTCACGGGACGAAACTGGATTACTCTGTTCCGTTATCTTTTGATAGTGGAACTCGGAGCGCATGCTTCTTATGGAAAAAATCCTAAGAAGAATTCATAAAAATATCATGAGAAAAATTAGCGCAAAAACTATCTTTATATCGTACAAAACGGAAAGTAGATATAAAGGTAGTGGTTGCACTATTTGTTTCTTTGTCTTTTTAGGACACAAATGAGCTCTGCATATTGTAACATTTTATACATCTATGATTTTTTTCCATGAATTTAAGAACTCTAAAGTGCGTTAACCAACAAAGGGTTACGGGCGCAACCTTTTACGCCAAATCTGCTTTTGTTTACCGTAAGGTTATGAACCAAACCAGCCTAAATGGATAAACTAACGGGTTTGCTATTTCATAGTTACTTGGGATTTCTTGAAACTCAGATCTCCTATCGTGATTCGTGCTCGTCAGGGTCTTCTTCCACTTCGGCTGCAACATAGTGTAGACGGAGTCAGTCAATGAGGAAATGGGCTGAGAATCAGAGTGGTTCTAGGGTAACGGGTGTCACTAGAGCTCCTTGGGCTTAGAGAAGGACAGGGTGAGGGTGCGACGACGGCGCTGCCTGCGGGCGCGCGGGAAAGATATCCAGCGCGTCTGTGCATGAGCATGGGTCGACGTGGAGCCAGAAGACGATAACGAGGCACTACGGATAT
The DNA here is from genome assembly GCA_019208055.1 of Stipa capillata. Taxonomy (NCBI): domain Eukaryota; kingdom Viridiplantae; phylum Streptophyta; class Magnoliopsida; order Poales; family Poaceae; genus Stipa; species Stipa capillata. The sequence goes on from JAGXJF010004084.1 coordinate 82,054, forward strand.
GCGATGAGGGCAGTTGAGGCGGATCCGACGACATCAGCCGCCGAATATAGAGTTCAGCAGTGTAGGGGCAAGTGTGGTAATGTATGAGATGACAACTATGTTAAGCGACTAGGAAGCGGAAATGTAGTAGCTGGATCCATTGTAGACTAACGCCTAAGACGACGAGGCAAGCGGTGAAGCGATCCTGCACATCACTGCATGATATAATGTGCTAGTCTTTTATATAATACAATAAAATCTCGTCTCATTATATTACATCCATCAGAATGTACAACAGAAGCATCGATGGTCCAACAACTATATTATTATAAACTCCAATATACAAAAGTTTACAACTCAACTGAAATACAATAAGATACGTTCGGTCGAAAGTAACAACTGAAATTAAAGGTAGAAAACCATATGAACAAAGTGTTATTTTTACTACGATTAGTTCTATACTATTCTACTCTTGCTCCATTTCTATTCCTTCTTGTTCCCCGTAGTCGATGTAGTAGTCGACTCCTTCGATTCCTCCGGTCAGATCTGGCTCCTCTTTTCCTTCCTGGACTTTGACTTCCTCATATTCGACCTCTAATTGTTCAGAATCTAACAAATGAGAGTTTATGTAGGGGATGAGTACAGAAGGTACTCAACAAGTTCATGAATAGTAAAGAGTGTTTGAATGAGTATTTCTACTAGGACATCAGTTCTCAAAATTATGCAGTTTTCTAATAACATTTCTGGACAAAAGTCAAGTTTTAATATTCTATGTTCAGAAGGCTTCAAGGGTCGTTAGAACCTCCGATAGTTCCTTTCCTACCATGATCGCAGTTCATATCCAGAACAGGGAGTGACAATGCCACAATTCAATACACTCTACATAGGTACGCTACTTTACCCACAAGTGGTACTTAGCCTTCACACCGGGTACAAGACCCATCACACTCTCATTGGTGCGTAGTCAGGTCTAAGTTTCCGAGTATTTTCACCCTTCCCCTGGGCAATATCTCCTCTTGGGTAGTTGATCCAACCAACTACCCACCTTGTCATTATAGCGTACTTTTCTGAAGATTTTTGGGGACATAACGCCTCCCCAAGCGTAAATTCAAGGTTTATCGCTCCCCTGGGCGAGGGACATAACGCTTTCCCAGGCATTACGGTACATAAGTTCCTGGGAGATATGCAACAAGAAAGTGTTACTTGACTTGCCTGTCTCATAACATGTCTTGTGTTTAATGCTATCTATACGGTGTGAGAATGCTAACTGACATTTGTCATTAACCTTATTGTGATATCATATGCAATGGAACCTTGACCACCCCAACAAGTTCCATACCGGGGTTCCACTGCCCACTAATATATGATTCAACGAATCATAATGCAATCCATTTATTAATTATCGCAAGCTAGGTGATAAGAAGAAGGAAATTTACATATATGTTGATAGAAATAATTCACAAACATGGACAAGAAATGAACTTGTCTTGAGATGGATAAGAAGTGTAGTGAGAGGTCTCTTCGGACGAAATCGGCAGAACTTCGGGATCTAAAGTGGAATAATGGTCCGATAAGGACAAATTTCAAAAATGATAAATATATATGTATATATGCATGCTTATGTTGATGGAGGTTTTTAAGAAAATTGGTGGTAATTTATGAACAATGTGGACTACCTTGTCGAAGACAATGCAATAGATGATAGTTATTATAACTTCCTTAATTTTTTTATCTGCCCTATCTTCTGAGTTAATAAAATTTACTATTAACAACTTCGTGGTTGTGGCGTAGTTATTAAAGAATTGAAACCTGTAATTTGCAAAGTATTTAAGGTTATGGAGAATCTTGAATTCTGAATTTGCAGGGAGTTATAAAAAGAGTATTAAATTTTCTTCTAAAAGATATGTGTGTGTATATATATATATATCATCTAGATTAAAGAATTACTATGAGTTATTTAAGTTGAATAGGATTTTAGATCATTTAAGTTGAATTGATAAAGTATAAATCTTTTGCTAAAATGTTAAATTATGGAGGATTTCTTATAGCAAAAAGAGAAAATAATTTTTTTTGCTGTTATAATAGACTGGCCGACATGGTCTTATTTTGGCCCAAGGCCCGCTCAACACCTACTCGGCCTACCTGGCCCACTTGGCACAAAGGCCTGTTTGGCCTGCTCCCCATCCAGTTAGGGTTTTTACCCTAACCGGCCAGCCTCCGCTCTCTCTCTCCTCCCCACCATTTCCGCCGCCGCCTCCTACTCTCTCTCTTGTGTTTTTGCGGCTCCTCCGCTCTCTCGAGCATCGCCGGCCCCTCTCACCATCGGTCGCCGCCGCCCTCCGACCTTGGCCTCACCGCCACCTCCTCATTCGGCCTCATCATTGCCGCCGCTCCGGTCGGCCTCGCCGGCATCGCCTTACTCGGCCTTACCTCACGGCGCCATCGGTCGCTTCGGGCTCACGCCGCCTCGGCTGCCTTAGCCACCTTGTTGCCCCTATGCCTCATCGCCCCTATGCCTCGCCGCCCCTATGCTTCGCTGCCGGTGGACGGCGGCGAGTTCACCACATCTACAACCCCAGTGGTGAGGTGTTCCCTCTCGGTGAGTGCTTAATCTCCTCCTTCCCCTCAACCCTTGCTCTGTAATGGTGAAATTTTGTGAAGGTATTGCTTAATCTATGATATTCTAGGGTTCTTAGAACCTATTGGTCACGAACATACTAGATATTGCCTTGTTCGATTGATAAGGTCAATTGCTACACTAGTCTTAGCCTAAACTTTTGGTTTTTTATGAACAGAAACTATACTTGCTCTTTAAGGCTTATTCTAATGTTGATATTAGTTGATACGAACATACACTGCATTTGTTCTTAGTTTCTCCCTGATTTTGCTACATAAAACTGATAAGAACAGAAAGTTATACTCTTTTCTTAGACCATATTCTCTGATTGGCTTACTTCTAAGATATCTCTCTTGTAATGCATGAATAGATGCTACCTTACTTCTTGTTAGAAAGATTTATTATGATGAATCTTTGATTCTGATATGTGGGAAAGGATAAGAACAGATTCTACTTAATTAATCTCTGTGATGAGTACTATAGCTACATAACAAGCTATAATCTGAGAGCATAGGTATTCTTACATATATATTAGGTATTCTACTGGTATGAACAGATGCTATATAGATTCTTAGCTCAAACCTCCTATTTTCCCTCTAACTTCTTCTCTTCTGACTTCAAAACTGATAAGAACAGTTTACTTATACTTGATTACTAGATATTTTCATTTAGCCTAACACAGATTGTGTTTGCTTAGTCTGAGCATCATTTCTCTCTTCTAATTGCTCTTCCCTACTTCTTTTCCTACCTTAAGCAAGCTGAAGCTTGGTCTTGTGGTATTCTGTAACCTGCTTCTTTAGGCTTTGCCTGCTCCTCCTCGCTGCCTTGCTTATCTTCTATTAGTTAGTTCCTTACTACTGATGTTGTACTGTTCTTGGTTGGTGTTGGGATGAAAATAGAGCACATAAGACTATTTATAGGCACTGAAGGCTGGTGTGCTAGAATTTTGAAATGGCCTATTTTTGACACCTATTAGATGACTCAATGAATAGTTGGGTGAATAAGCTGTTTGGTTGTCATCTTGGCATTTATCCCTATCCATGGTTAAGCTGGAGGTGGCCAATTACTTATATACTGCTGCCATGCAGCTGCTTACGTGGCAGCCCTGAACTGAGCCTTATCTTTCTCAAGCTTGAGGTGGCAAAGCCACTGCCACCAGCAGCTTAGGGCTGATTCATTCCTCTTGGACAGGATGGTGCTGATGTGGATTTGGTCACATGTTGCCTATTGTTGATGTATGTCGGCTGTTGCTAAATTTTTAAATGTTTAGCATTTTGGTTGCCTTAGTTTTTGCTGGATTAATACATGAAAGCAAAACTTTAATTATTTTTAAAAATGGTGCCTAATGGAGGTTAGTTAGATGAAATTGGCTTAAAGAATTCTGCTGCCTTGGTTGTCTAATCACATCTAGTTGCCTAATCATATGTTGCCTCATGATTCATGATATGTTGCTTTAAGGAATGCTGCACGATGTCTTTAAGAATTGCTGCCTGATGCCTAAAGAAATGTTGCCTTAATGAAGATTGAATTTCTTAAGTCAATTTTAATTTATTTGAGTCCAGAACTAGTTCTCTGGATTCTGAAAACGAGCCTCTTAAAATAAATGCATTTCCTTTTTGGAAATGTAATATTTTAACTCTAACCAATATTTTCCTTCTGGAGTCTCTTCTTTTATGTACGTGCAGGTTGAAGAAAAGAATTTGAAGATGAAAAAGAGTTGAGGAAAAGAATGAAGATGAAAGATTAACAATAGATATGTCTTTATTGTCTTGTAACATTAAATAGTTTGTAAATTCTGGTATCAGACATTTGTATTTATAATTGAATTAATTGAATTATATATGTCCTCTTTAATTGAGCTTTTGATATTCATGTATATATATTAGAAAGGTTACTTCAAATTTTAGGTATGCATAAATGTAAAGAGACGAAACCAACTTCTAATCTCAACGTTTAGATTTTAGAAAATATGGGTCTTCACGAGCGGTGGCGGTGGTGAGAGAGAACACGTCGAGAAGAATAGAATCCGGTTTGAGAGAAAGGCAGGGTGAGGTAGAGTATATAAAAGGGGAGGAGAGATCTGCGCCGTTGGATCTCAGTCCAACAGCCCGTAAAGTTGATTATTATTGAAAAAGCCAGGCACCTGCTGTGCGGTTGGACTGATAAACAAACCAGATGAACTACCGCCAAACCGCCCTGCCGCTGCCGTGTGGGCCCCGCGCGGTTTTCTACAATCTCCTAAAGCTCCACCTCCTTTCTGCTGGATCGTCGTGTGCATCCATCGCATATCCCAAAAGCAAACGCTAAGAAACAGGCAAATCCAACAAGCTAACAAAAGCGACGCAGCCAAGGAGCAGCGAAGAGAGAGAGAGAGAGAGGAAGTGGAGGATGGGGCAGTGCGGGTGCTTCGGGTCGGCGCAGGCGGAGCAGCGGGCGGAGGCCGATCGCCTCGAGGCGCAGGAGGCCCGCGCCAGGGCCGCCGAGGCCGCCCAGAAGAGGTAATCGCCTCCTTCACTCTCTCGTCTGCTCGAAGCTCAAATCCTGATCCTAAGTGGTTCGCTCAGATTCTTGGGGACGTTCTTGAGGTTAGGTAGGTCCTCACTCTCTCCTCTGCTCGAAGCTCAAATCCTGATCCTAAGTGGTTCGCTTGGATTCTTGGGGACGTTCTTGTGGTTAGGTAGGTAGGTCCTCACTCTCTCCTCTGCTCGAAGCTCAAATCCTGATCCTAAGTGGTTCACTCGGATTCTTGGGGACGTTCTTGTGGTTAGGTAGGTTTTGTTCTTGATTAGTAGGAGCCGTTCAACGCGGTATCATCTTGACCATGTCCTGTACCGCCCTTGTTTCTTGGGATGCTCTGTTTCTTGTCGGATTGGTTTGGAGGTTTATCCGATTGAAATATTCTAGCCGGCGAGGGTTTACCAGGTTGGATCGAAGTATTCGTCCTGGGAGCAGTTCATGGAATCGGATCGAGTTGCCATTCTTGAGTCGCACCTCCCTGTTCGAGAGCTTTCTTGGAAATGGCTTGTTCTACTCCGTGGTTAGAGCCGATGCTCCTGCAGGCGAAGCAGACAGCTGCAGGAGGAAGCGGAGGCGGGCTGATGCTGCTCCCTGCCAGGCAATTTGCCGAGTGGCACCATTTCTGCAGAGCTTGGCGAGCAGGCTAATCTTACAACCATTAATCTGTCTTTCAGTGGATTAGTTGGACCGATGCTTCCTGGGTCTGCACCATTGGTACAACTGCAAGGCCTTATTATCTGTAATAACCACCTGGATGGTTCCAATCCTGCTGCGATAGGCCGAATTCTTCCCAAAATTTCAATGCTAGATCGTCTGGATGTCAGTACTCAGTAACAACCACCTCTCTGGACAAATAGTCTCTTAATATATTAAGATTTGAATTTGGTAAACTTAAATTTAAACACTATATACAGCCATGTAATTTCTGCAATAGGATTAAATGGAAATATCATGTAACTAAACAGAAGTGCACTCAAATTTCTAGTTTGCTAGGACTCGGTGGAATTGGATGCTGCTGGACTGTTTCGGGCATACAATCGTTTGGTATTTTAAAGCGGCTTTAAAAGTTTTGGACATGTTCTATTCCAGGAGCGGTTCTCGACTGACCTGTTAGGGGCTTAGGGCCAGGGTGAGTCATGTCACTGCTGCAACCAGGACAGCTTAAACTACCTTGTTTTCTTGTAATGTTGTGCTGTGGAATGCGCCCTTGGCCTTCCTCTTGATTAGGGCTACTAGAGAATTGCCAAGGCAAGAAACAGCCAAGAAGCAAATAAAGAGGATGGAGGAAAGATGCAGAAGTATAGAGGGGATTTCACAGAAAAATTGCAAGTGCACATATTATTCCACGATCCACATGTACAAATTTTTCTAGATCTTTTTTAAGTCGTCTTTTTTGGTTTGCCTGGGAGCAAATGCACCGAGGAGCCAACAGACATTTTCCAAGTAAGGAGGCCTTTTGCTCTTCCACGCTCACAGCAGAGGAGGCTTGCATCGTGTGATTTCTTCTCTTCTTGAGATGTCTTGTTCTATTTGTTCGTTCGATCCTCTTTCGATCTGCTCAGTTTTTTAATACTTGTTGATTCACTTCTATTTTTATTAGACTGAATTAAGTTAAATTTCCAGGTTGTTCCTGGTCATTTAGTCTCTTTATTTACTAGGATTTGAATTTGATAAAGTTACTTTTAAACAGGATGTAGCCACATAATTTCTGCAATAGGATTAGGTGGAGATATCATGTAATTAAACAGAATTGCACTCAAATTTCTAGTTCTACAAATGTTTAATGGCCTAATGTTGGATGGATGTTTTTCTTATGTTGGCTGAATACTTGCTCTATAGCATACAGCAGCACATGTTGGTAAATTCCAATACTCTTTAGCACACTTCAGTAGACTGATGCCAGATTTAGAAATAGGTTCGATTTACTGTCTCCATTGTCTGAATCAAAATCCTATCACAACTTTGCGCTGTTGATACTTGATTAACTCAATCTGAAGTAGCCTGGTCCCAGTTGTGACTTTTTCCTCACCCTTCAGACAGGAGGAGTATGAGAAGTCAGCAGCTGGAAGAGCAGCACGAGCACAGATAAAGGCTATGAAGGAATCCAAGACATCAAACCAAGGAGAGCCGGTTCTTAAGGTATCATTGTCCAACTGAGTCCTGACTAGGTTGGAGTAAGCATTTAAACCTTGTGAGACTCCTTTCTTTGTTGGGTATTTATTTTTTAATCTCTTGATTTGTGCAGTGGCAGATGGGGTAAACTCTTCATTCGTGTTGACTTGCATCCCTCAGTGTGTAAGTAAGTATACACAATCGTACTCAAGGTCTTCCCTTTCCATGTATGGTGATGTGATCACTAGTATTGTATAAGTAAAATTGTACAGTTAGTCATCGCCTGTTTAAGAATGATTTTGTTCATTTCTGATTTTTTTACTGTTCAGAAGGAGCAGAAATAAATACTGCAGATAAGAAATGTTGTGTGATTGTTGGAGTTCAGTTCTCCCATTATTGTTCTCCATCTACTTTCGTTATAAGGGGCGATATATTTAAGAGGAGCAAAAAAGACAAGCTTGATTTCCACATACTTGATTCTCCGCCTGACTTCGCATTGTTTTGTTTTGTTCTGTAAGCTCCATAGTTCTACTGTGTCACAGGTTCTAGGCCTTTTTGATTCAAAGTTTTGCATATGAATTTTGGAGGATTGAAATCCTTAGGAATGTTTTGTATGCGGGTTGTTTGATTTGTAGGATTGTATTCTATAGAAATATTTCCTAAGGATTCCATTACACTACATTTCATAAGAAAATTTTCATTGACTCAAACCTCTTGGAAAAAATCCTTTGTTTTGCCTGTTTTTCCTAGAATGTAATCAAACAATTTTTGGTGCAAATCCAATCCTATAGGATTTAAGTGGGCATGACATTGCAATCATGTGTTTTTCTTGTTTCTAAGCTTTTAGAATCCTTCAAATCAAATATGCCCTATTATTTTTGGGTTGGGTGTTGAACCTGTCTTTACAAGTTCTGTGCCCTCTTTCAGGCTGTTGATGGTGAACGAAAGCTTGGTACCTTCTGATTATGTGGTTCAGTCTAGTCACCTAACTCATTTGTGGTGTTTGCCAAGTGTACATCCTTTTAGTCATCTGCTACATACATGTTATTCAGAGATAGCTTATGTACTGCCCAATTTGTCTTCTACAAGTGTGTTCTGTGTGAAGAGATATTGTACATTCTATACAGCGGTGATCTGGCAAAGTAGGTATTTTTGTTCATTCTTCCTCGTACAGGCTATTGGGAGCATGATACCCCAGTGGTTTGTACCAGAGAGTAGTACTATAATTTTTGTTGTTGAATATGCAGATGTTCTTTTATCTTTTGTGACGCACCGTCATGGCATCTTTTTATAAAGTGAAAGGACCTAGACGCCGCTTAGAGGTCAAATAGACGTTTTAAAAATAATTATAGATTTGGCTCAATCTTAATATGAAATTAAACTAGTCAGATTTTCACAAGCATAAATCTACAAACTATAACTGATGCACTAAATGCAACTGCAAACTGTAACCGATGCACTAAACGTCTCTTACACCAAAAAAAAAGCTAACACATGTATTAGAGAGGATTAGAGAGGAAGGAATCAAGTGGAGAGGGTCAGCGAATGACCCAAGAGGTAGCAGCAACTCTCCCAAGTCGGTCTAAAGTGGCTATTTATAGCCAACTCTAAAAAACTAGCGTTAGATAGTTGTGATCGAGGCTAACCTCCCAAGTCGGTCTAAAGTGGCTATTTATAGCCAACCCTAAAAAACTAGCGTTGGATAGTTGTGATCGAGGCTGACATTTAGACCGACCTTGTTGACAGTGAGACCAACCCAAAACCAACGGTTGGAAATAAACACACATGGGCACTAGAGCCCTGGAGACTCCGAGGCCTACCCCGGATACTCCGGAGGACAACTTCATGGACACACCCATCGAACCTCGGAGACTCTAGAATGACAATCCAGGGAATAACCTCCTCTCTGTTACCCCACAGATACTCTAGGAATATACCCAGAGTCTCTGGCTGACCCTCTGGGCAAAGCATTCTGGACTCTAGTTCCTTTGCTCGAACCTTCCGGAACAAATCCATATACTCCGAAAACACTTGGCTACTGAACCCTAAGTCTGGATATTCCAAAAATGGAATTCCTAAAATCCCCAAACCTCAGCCGATCAAACCATCCACCAAGACTGATCGGATCGCTCACACCTAGACACAAAGTCTAGAGTCAACTCACGTAAATCGAATGACACTCGAAGACTCCGAGCACTCACAGCACGGAACTTGTAGGCAAGCTAGAACCCAAATTTCTAGCACCCCTACCACAAAGGAAACACAACGGCATGCAACTTATGCACATGACACACGACATGATCAAGCTACCTGTTCGATAGTCCCTCTTGACAATACAACTATCTATCTTGTAATCCAGTCCCCCTCTAAATTGTTTGAGATCAATCCAACTATAAAAACCTAGCGTAGGCATATTGGCTTACTCATTCTACTTGAGCTCGATGATGTCCTTTTGATGCATGTTCATGAGTGGCACTTAATCCACACTCTTTTCATACACATGCATAGACAATGGGTCAATCCAAAAAATACAATGCACAATTGATTACTAAGTCTTCTTGATCATACTATGACAAGTGATATAATCTTAACATTGGTATGTTGACTATCTTGAATCCAATCCTAGGACTTCAGCTTGGTCAACTATTATTTTATTTTGTCATCTTGATCTTTTGAAGTCACTACTTGAATTCTTCTCTTGAATTTCTTGTTTCAAGATCTTCATCATCTATGACCATCTTGAGTTACTCCATCTTGGTCATCTCTTGACAGTCTCATGAACTCCATTGAGGAATAATTTGTATACTTGAGGAGGTTTTGGTAGCTTTAAACACCACAAATGTATTTGAAGTTATCAAAATAAGTTTTACTAGCATCAAATATTACACAAGTATTTGATGTTAGTAGAACCACAATATATAGGACAAACTCCTCCATAATATATGCATGTGTGAACAAACTTGAATTTTATTGCATATTGTAATTTTTCAATTATTCGGCAACAATAATCAATATCAAAGATAAATATGCGTACCTAACATACCACAAATCCATCAAGATATAATTTGGACAAAAGATTACATAAATCACAAAGATCCAGAAATAACATCAAGCACACAAGTTGTCCAAATTACACCAAGTCTCGCAGAAGTATACATCCACATAGTTCAACAGATAAACTAGAAATATTATTAAGCTTACTATTATAAGAATGAGCATAATCTTAATACCACACAAAGAGCTAAAGCTAGATATAGCAAACAAAATAACTAGCTCACATAACTAACCACTCATAAGATAAGCAAGCACAAAACGCTCTAGACTTCTTCCTCATTGACATCGAGTGCCAAAATGGAAGAAATCTACTAAACACCCTGAGAACCACCTAGTGAGAGGAAGAAGGACGACAACGAGGATGACGGGGAGACACGTCCTACTGCTCAAGATTTGTCAAACGAGAGTGCTGCTAAAACTGCCTCATGTCATCTCTCATTTCTCCCAAAGTGCTACTCAAAGTACCCATGTGGCCAACAAGAGCTCCCATGAACTGATCATAGTGAGAAGGTGGAGTGCCGAACTCATAGGGTGGCTGATCCTAGTACCGAAACTGCTAAGGGGTGCCTAAAAACCCTACTGACCAGGCTGCTTAGGAGGCTGTGGACCCTGTTGGTGCTATTGAGGAGGAAACTGATCATGCTCTGCTTCTAGAGGAGGGGCAAGTTGTGGGTGAGCCACTGAGTTCCTCTCTCTTGGTGTATAGGAGGGGTGAACTCTGTCAAGATCACAATGAAGACCATCGACCTCCTTGTAGAGCAATCTCCTATCGAAGGGTGCATAGTATATGTTTCGCATCCTATCTCCCTTGGAGGAGTGAATCTACCTGATTATGCGGTCTATTATGTCAAATGGGTCACATCTCATAATATGTGGCATGATGTTCCAAATAGCGTCTCTGACTTTATTCTTGTCACCACCTATAGGAAGAATAGACTTCTTGATGATGCTTTTGAGAATAGTAGGAATGGTGTAAAGATTTGTGGTTGGCCCTAGCTGTCCATGAAAGTTAGGCCTGTAAACATTGCTGGACAACTTCTCAAGATATATCTTTGTCTCTCCAACATAGTTAACAACCCCGAGGGCTCTAGCAAAGTCCCTCTTGGTGGCAGAATATATGTTTTCTCCAGTCATCCACTTCAGATTCTTGCACTCAACATCAATTTACAATGTGGCATAAGACGAATGATCTCTTTGTTGAAATCCTGCCTCATAGACATGAGCCTATCAAGTCCAATTGCTCTAAACATATCATGTGGGCCTGGATAGTCTGCATCATCATCCACTATACTCCATCTAAAATGAGCATGCTCAGGAAAGTTCTTACTCCTATAAACCCACTCGTATTCCTACTCCTGAAACTTACTGTAGAACCTTGGATTTGGTGAAGAGTTGGGTTCAACAAATTGACCTGCATGCCTTCTGATTTGAAAATCTTGAAGAGACATGATAGCTAATTTGAATGGATCATCATCTTCCTCATCCTCGTCCTCTTCTTCATCACCATCAACCACCTCATAGTTTTCCTCCTCAAATTCTCCATTTTTAGACTCTTCCATGATATCACCTTTTCTTCTTCCACTTGACGAGCTTTAATTGTAACTTCCTCTTGTGTTTGAAGCCATGATGACAAACAACACAAGACAGCTCATGTGATAGACTTGAACAAAAAGGAATCCAAAGGGAACTAAAAATAGAAGAACTGGATTACTGTCTCGGGCGGTCCAAAGGGCGGTCTGACCACCACAGGGGTGAGCTCTAACCGCCTCTATCAAGTGGTCTGACTACTGTTTGGACCGTCCGAGACAGCAAGCATGAGGGACTTCAAATTTTGCTAAGTTTCTTCTCCCCCGACACCTATACACCAAGTAGGCAACACATAGCTTCTCAATCTACTCTCACACCATGAATTGCCCCACCGATTTGAAGCATTGAAAGGAAAATCCTCAAACCCTAGCTAAAAATAGGGGAAAACGAAAATGCTACACAATGTGAGTAGAGAAAGGGATTATTGGTGCTAGGAACAGATTGGAGATGGAGAAGGACACCCACTAGCTCCAAGAAGCACCAGAAATCACTCCTAGCAACACGAATTTCACAAAGAATTTCATGAGGGGGGAGAAGAAAAACTTCCTTGCCACCAACACATGGAGGGAAGGCAAAGAGGGCCTCACTGGAGAGCGGATGGAGGAGAGGACGATAGCGGCCTGGCCAGAGGGCGACCACACCGGTGGAGGAGCACTGGCCGATCGCATCCCCAGTCACTACACCCACCAAGCCCGAGAACCAACAGACGAGAATGGGGAAAGTTGAGGGAGATGGTGTAGGCCTGGGAAAGAACTGGTCAGACCGTTGTTACGCCCAGGTCAGGTCGGTCTTATATAGATAGGCACTTGAAGCCTAGTTTCACACGGAAATTCAGCGAGAGATAGAGAGAAAGGTACGCGTATGGACTCGAGAAATTAGCTCGGGAAAGGTTTTTTTTTCACAACTCCGAATAGCAACATGGAATCATTCGATATAGTTGGAGATGTTCCACGTCAAAGAATGATTCAAATACAGGTGGAAAACACATGTGGTTTTGATTGGATGAGGCTATGGTCACTCCCTCTACCCAACAAGCTTCTGCATTTCTTATGGAGAGTGGCCACCAATAGTCTTCCAGTGAGGATGAAACTGAAACAGAGGGGCATGGATATTGATACTAGATGCCCCCTCTGCTTCAGATTAGATGAAGATGGCGGCCATATTTTCTGCAAGTGCAAAATGATTAAACCAGTCTGGAGGGGCCTCCAATTAGAGGATATAAGAGAGCTAATTGCTGGGTGCCCAAGTGCCCCTTCTCTCTTACAAGAAATTTTCAGGCTAAATGAAGACAAAAGACTCACGATATGCTGCTTGCTTTGGATTTGGTGGGCAGAAAGGAACAAAGCCAACAGAGGAGGAAGAACAAGAACGAGTGATGAGATCATTTCTTCTGTTACAGCTCATGTAACGGAGTATAAGAACATGCAGGAAAAGAAGGCAACTCCAAAGAATCTGATAAAGCCTAAGTGGTCCCCACCGGTGCATATTTTTTTGAAAATTAACACGGATGGGGCCTTCCGGGAACCATCTCTTTCAGGTGGCTGGGGTTTCATTGTCAGGAATCAACGAGGTGTTGCAGTGGCAGCAGGACATGGTCATCTTCAGGGAGTCGGATGTGCACTTCATGCTGAAGCCCGAGCTCTTCTCCACGCAGTGCAAATCACCTCTGAAATGGGGTGTAATCAGGTAATTCTGGAGATGGATTCGATGGTCCTGAAGAATGCTGTTACGTCAAATGATTATGATCTATCGCCACTAGGTGTCTTATTTAGAGAGATAAAAGCCCTGTTATGTATTGCTTTTGATAATCTCAGAATTTCTGTTGTCTCTAGATCATGTAATGTAGTAGCTCACGAACTTGCTGCGCGAGGCGCTCTGGTAGGGGATGGCAACCGTGAGGTGTGGGTTGGCCATCTACCTCAGTTTGTACTCAACTTATGTGCTGAAGACATGCCCAGCATATCAGTTTAATGGAATGCAGTAGTGTTCCTTTCAAAAAAAAGAAAGATTCAATAAAATTCTTGAGATAATTGGAGCACAAAAGCACACCAAATATCTCAAGTCTCAATTAAATCCAAATAATAATTAATTAATGGATACTTTGCAATTTTAGGACTTGTATGAGCTTGGCATACCACATAGTGACTAAATAATCAATGATATCAATACTAACCGGCATTTCTAATATATTCATATTTTCTAAGTTTGTGATATGCATGAAGCATAACACTCCCCCATAGTGTGGTAATCCATTAATTTCTCACAAGAGCCAAATAAGATCCAATGAAAGATAAATGGAGGATCAAAACCACACACATATCTATATGAGTGGAAAGAATACCTATTTATGCTAGATATCTCACCTAGACATACTAGGAGTCATAAAGCAAAATCGAGCAAACCTACACATGCTAGTTAAGTAAAAACTATCATGCTAGAATATACCACCTACATATGCTCAATAATGTAATTTAAATATACTAGGTGACATACAACTAGAACATGCTAGGTACAAAACCTACACATGCTAGGGCTAGTAAGTTTTATTGTAAACTATATAAATATAAGTTGCCACAAGGAGGCGCATTGGATTGACATAGTAGCAATAATATTCTTGACTTGGTGAAAGGATCTAGGGTATCGACTAGAGGACGGTGAATAGGAGATTAATAAAATATGACCCAAAATTACTTTCTATACAAGTATTACTAAACAGGCTATGCATACTTAGTGATCAAAACAAGTAAAAGCATGACTAAGGCAAGTATATGAGCTAGAAAGCAAAACCTATCAAGCTAGTAGCAGGTATAGAAGCAAAATATGCAAGAGAACAATTATCAAGGAGTGCAAAGAGACAACCAAGTGAGAGACACTAGGTTTTGTTGTTGAAGTTCGAGCCTTTTGGCGAGGATCTACGTCTCTGTTGAGGAAGCTTGATCTTACGATCGAAACCGGCACCTAAACATGCTCTTTCCCCAAGAACCTTTCCAATGCAAAGCTTCGCTTCTCTTGTGGCAACTCTTTACCTTGTAGTAGGTGAGCTCCAAACCCTCACAAATGTCTTGGGGCGCTTCACAATTTGCTTGAAGGCTCCCAGCGACTCCAAGCCATCTAGGAGGCGCCAATCTCCAAGAATAATATGCTTCAGTCAGTTTGGCTTGGAGATGAACTCTTGCTTTATGCTCAACTATGGCTCAATCTCTTTCTCAAAGATTTCCTCACAAGAAAGACAACTTAGGCTTGAGAAAATGTGGAGTAGCACTCAGGAGAGCAAAGGAATGGATTAGCAAAGAGTTTGGCGTGCAAAAAGGCTTGGGGTATATTGTAGCATACCCGGTTTTAAGGTCGAATAAACCCTTGTGTTTCCAATACTGGTCTCATGATCAGTAGCCAGTATACACAAGTTAACCTGTATATCATTTTCATACATACAAATATCAAAATATGATACTTGATAGACTATCTAGGTCGAGATCTTATACCTGTAGCCTAGTGGCTAAAAGCTTGCAGCAAAAATCAAGCGATGATGTGGCCCATCAGTATGCCATACCCAACAGACAACTGACAGGGGTTACGCCCTAGCCTTGGCAAACACTATCGTCATCTTTGGAGTAGATGCCTCATTTGTCTGGACAAATCAACAAGCCAGGTAAGTACATTGAATGTACTCGCAAGATTTTCCCTAAAGAGATATTATGGGATGTATTCATATAAGGCTAAGTTAAAAAATGTGGCTCTACCCTATGTTGCATATTGTGCGGAAAAGTAAGTTTCCATTCAAATATGCGAGTAATAGACTTCAAGAAATTTTTGCAATCAAGCTCGTCTGCTAACATCTCATACTTTATTGTGCTGACCACGACGGGTAACAGCTCAACACCACTCGAGCTCTTCCATGTTACGACCTTGTAGTATGGACTTCTCATCATGCTTGTAGTACGGACTTCTCACCACACGGGGAGCTCTCAAAACATTCTATAAGCACATCATACTTACGTCCTTAAACCCATGTCCCCTTTTTTTCACAGTCTAACCAGGGTGTGGCCTAACTAAGTTGTGTCCATGTCCATAGACCTGGCTATTCGAATAGATTTTAATACTCTGCAGAGGTTGTATGGCTTATCCACAAGATGTAAGTCCCCTTGTTGCTGAGTACTAATAGGTACACTTCACGAGGTGTACCGGCAGGGTTATTACAATGAGACTTTTCATCGGAGTAGTCCTAGCAACGAACCCGCCAGATGGACTTAACCACCTCTACATTGAATTCGCAACAATGCTACAAATAGAGTGGTGCTCTACCATTGTGTCGAGCATAACCTCGGGCCACAACGGGGAAACCTCTCTACAGAAGCCTAATACCTCATCCACACATGCTACTCACTGCCTATGGGTTCGCATGCTAGCACCTGCTGACTATTGGGTCAAGTCCTTTCAATAAAGTACATGTGGACGTATGGTGTGAAGTTGGAAGAGTGGCAACTAGGTACGGTCCTTAATTGATTCGAGAAAGACTCCACACCATAACCGTGCAACATCGGTTAAAACGAGCCATGATGGGCTATGCCTTCCAACCATTCCCTCCTTCGTACGCCTTCTTCTTTTTCCAACCTGGATCCAAATCAGCTCCCTTTTATTTTTTGTTTTGATAAAAACATTTTTCCAAAGTCATCCCCTTCCCCGGATATCACTATCCCTTCAAACACCGTTGGACACTCATGGTCCTTCCGAAGTCCTCCTCATAAAGATATTTCCTGAGAGTTTTTATTTTTGTAAAAACTTAGTTTTTCTCTTGCACGTCTAAGCCATTGTATAATATATACTACACCTTATACTCCCACTAATTTATCTGGGATTAGGTATTCTTAGGGCGACAAAGAAAGTGATCGGTATATGGATTCATGCAATATAGGTCATAATGAATTCTACATAAAATAAGGGTCCATATAACATAGTATGCATGTTTCCCAATCAATTCGGGAAAGCTTGCCTGACAAATATTGTCCTCGGTCTTGTCGATGCAAGAGTTCGGAGTTTCTTTTCGCGATTTGTCGTAACGTCAGAAACTACACATTACAAAGACACCGAATAAATCGAGGGTGCAAGATAAAACTCAATAAAATCTAAATAATTCAAGAGGGCAGTACAACTCACACCACTATGCCATATTTAGGTAGGTACTATTTTTAGAAGATTTTGAAAAGTTATCAGAAGAGTGCTTGGATTAATATTGCATGAAATCATGTTTTTCATCTATACAGGGAAGACAAGACTTTACTATTAATGTTTAAGTATTTAGGGTTGTCATGTTCTTAATAGGACCATAAGGCCGAAAGGGGTAATACAAGACATTAAGAATATTATTTAGCGGTTTTGGATGATTATAACCAAAGGTATCCATTCAAAGGCATATAGGATTTAATCTCAGCTCCGATTACCTTACCATTGCAATTTGAGCATAATTAGGACTTAAACATCTTTTGAACCAAAGGATATAAAGCTCTTGAAAAGTTCTTGTAATATTTAGGTAAGGTGTTTCAAAGTAAAATTTAAACCTCATTTAGCTATTCTAGCTTTTGAGACGAATAGACACGCACCTGTATATGTAGCATACATGTTCTCTATTGTTTTGGTATGAGAATTCTTGAATCTCAATTAAGGGTTAGAACCAGAGGGTATGAAATGAGTTTAAATGGCCTTTAGAGATTGAGCCCTAGCCATTCCAAAGCCTCAATCCTCCACCCGACGTCCCCGGGAAGATCCATTGCCTCCAGGAAGTCGAGTTCCAGCAGATCAGCCCGAGGAGATTCCCGACTAGGTTTAGATCCCATCTAGGCTAGACACTAACAAATCCTTGTATTCCAGTCGATATTCAATATATACCGACAGAACGTAGGGTTATTATCCTGAGGGAGGCCAGAACCCATATAAAATCTTCGTCTTCTATGTACCAGTGTTGATTGATTGACGGCCCTAGGGGTCCCTACCTTTCAACAAATCTCTCTGATCACGACTACTGTAAGATCGGTGGTTTACCAATCGTCGACTGATGGCACCGACCGTGGGGACTTCTTTGGTCGATTCTGTTGATATAATACTAGAGTCAACACAAGATCCGATAGGGTTCACGAAAAGAACTGGCTTCTCAGACGAAGGTTTCAACAATGACTTTGCTCATCCGTCTGATCAAGAGCCAATGATCAATTGCTTGGACCTCGATGGTTCCTCCCCTGATGATGATTCTAAAAGCAATGTAAACCACTTCAGAACCAAGTGTAACAGGGCATTCGGTGTCGAGTTAGGATCTCCTGATGAAACCAGGTCAGGTGTTGCAAGCCCGATGTCGGGATTGTCACTTGCGGCATCTAGTTAGTTACCTGACCAAGATCAAATTTCCAAGACCTCCCCCGATGGAGAAGATATGATGGATCTAGAGTACATATCAAGCAGGGCTGATCCTTGGGTAGTTCTTGCTATTGAAGACAACCCT
This sequence comes from Stipa capillata, assembly GCA_019208055.1. Lineage (NCBI taxonomy): Eukaryota > Viridiplantae > Streptophyta > Magnoliopsida > Poales > Poaceae > Stipa > Stipa capillata. The sequence goes on from JAGXJF010004084.1 coordinate 100,410, forward strand.
AGAAACCTCGATGATCTGGCAAGAAATGATGGCCAGGAGAATGGGGACCATTCCCCAGAACGCTCACCAATGACACCTCAAGGCTACATCATTCGGTCGGTAGATCCTAGCCCCTCTCGACTAGGAGGAGAGGTATACACATCCGGGACTGCTAAGAGAATTTCTGAAATTCACAGTCTACTCTTGCGACCTTCGACAACCAACCTCACAGCTCCCGATGGTATACAATGGTTAGAGAGTATAGGGGCAGAAGTACAACAAGCTTTGGCACAAGCGGAGGCTTCTCAATTGATGTCTATAACCAACAGCTCCAATCACAGAAAAACTCCCTCTCGGCTGACTGAAGATGAATCAGACCAGGAAGGACGGAATCTCAGGAACAAGCCTACCCAGAAATACGATCAACCCAAATGAAAGCACGAGTCCTCGTCTGCACATGACTGTCTAGTCCTAGACCTACATGGCAAGCTAAACCGGCTTAGGTACTCAAGACCTCAATGAGAGCATTCTCCAGTATAGAACGCCCAAAAACATTGCAGATGAAATAGAGGTTGATCTCCTACTCCAGTTAGCAGAGAGCTCATACCTACTCAGAAATCCATCAGCGGTGCCAGGCCTTCACACCAGAACTCAGAAGGGTGCGTTGGCCATCTCAATTCAAACCTGGGTTAGTGGAGATGTACGACGGAACCACAAATCCAGTGGAGTTCCTTCAAATCTACACCACGACCATCGAACCTGCAGGTGGCAACGAGAAGGTCATGGCCAACTACCTCCCAACTGCTCTAAAAGGGGCAGCAAGAACATGGTTAACCAACCTCCTCCGGGGATGATCCATTCATGGGATCAGCTCTGTAGCTTGTTCCAAGGGAACTTCCAGGGCACATACGCTCCTCCGGGCAAGATGGACGACCTCTTCCGAGTTACCCAGCACAAAGGCGAAACCCTACGTGAATTCACCAAGAGCTTTAGTGCCATCCGTAGCACTATACCTGAGGTAAAAACGATTCTGACATAATCCGTGCTTTGATTCGTGGTGGCAGGAACAGGAGATGCATAGAAGACCTCGCCATGCATGCTACCAAAAATAGTCGTGCAACTGATGGAGATTGCAGAGAAATCTGTGAACGCTGAGGAGGCCTTGATGTACATCAAGGAAGAAGAGCATAGAGTGCCACGAACCCCTTCAAGGATAGAGAAGGACTCATCAAAAAGCAAGCACAAGAAGAAGCCTTCCAGGGGAAACAGAGAGAAGGCACCAAAGACCAGTGAGGTGATGGCCAACCTGCCCGAGAAGCACGCCTAGAAACCCAATGCCAAGGACAAGTAGCTGGCTCCTATCGAGTGAACAGGAAAGGCTTGGTGTGACTTCCACCAAACCTCCATCAGTGTCGACTATTCAAGAAATATGCCAACACGAAGATCGAGAAGTACCATGGGAAAAACCTATAGGTAGCGATTCATAGTCGAGATTCTGACTCCAACAATGGCTCAGGTCACGAGCCATTCCAGGGAGTGGAACAAGCGATCGAGCATATGTTCAGACGCTCAGCCTCTTACGAGTTGAAGAGGCAGTTCGAGATGATAGCCCGAGAAGTCCTGGTGATAGTCCCTCAAAATTTCTACACGGCCAAGTGGTAGGAAGTCAAAATTTCCTTCGGTCAAACCAACTATCTCGAGAACCTTGTCTGACCAGGACATTTTCCAATCGTCGTTGAACCAACGATCAACAACTGTAGGGTATCCCGAGTACTTATAGACGAAGGAAGTTTACTTAATATCCTAATCACGAGTGCCCTCAATGCAATGCAGATTCCGTGCTCTGCCATCAATTCAATAATGCATGCCTTCCATGGCATAGTGCCCGGATCCTTGGCTACTCCAATCGGTCTGATCATACTCCCTATGACTTTCAGTAAACCAGAAAACTTCCGAACAGAAAGAGTCCTGTTCGATGTAGTCGATTTTGAGACAGCTTACAACGCCATCTTAGGACAACCAACCCTCACCAAGTTCATGGCAGCCGCGCATTATGCATATCAATGCATGAAGATCTCGGGACCAAAGGGGGTCATCACGGTTAAAAGGTGTGCCCAGAACGGACTTTTTTTTGCGACAAGCGTAGTCTAAACCTGGATGAGCAACACCTAGGAGGAGAGGAGTCTAAGCACACCAAACCCAAAGCAACCATAAAGACTCATGGTGAGGTAAAAGATGTTCAACTGGACCCAATGAAGCCATCCAAGATAGTTCGGATCAGCTCCAACCTGAATACGAAATAGGAACTCGAGCTCATCACCTTCCTCCTAGCCAGCTCAGACGTTTTCGCATGGCAACTATCCGACATGCCTAGAATCCCAGGGAGGTGATCAAGCATATTCTGACAGTTTGCCCCGACACCAAGCCTATCACAGAAACTTCGGCGGTTCGCTCCCAACCGGAAGGAAGCCATCAAAGTGGAAATCAAGAAGCTCTTGAAGGCCGATTCATCCGAGATGTCGAACACCTAGAATGGTTAGCAAATTCTGTCATGGTCAGGAAGACTAACGAAAAATGGCAAATGTGTGTAGACTTCACATACCTTAATAAGGCTTGCCTCAACGATGCTTCTCCTTTACCTAGAATAGACTAGATAGTAGACTCCACGTCTGGATGTCACTATCTAAGCCTTCTCGATGCCTCTTCTGATTACCACCAGATAAGCATGTGTCAGGAAGATGAGGAAAAAACTTCCTTTATAACTCCTTTTGGTGTATTTTGCTACTCGAAAATGCCTTTGGATTAAAAAAACACCGGGGTTACATACCAACGAGGTATGCAACTAGCTCTCCACAGCCAAATCAGTCAGAACATCAAAGCTTACATTGAGGACCTCGTTGTGAAAAGAAAGAAAGAAGACCTGCTCCTAAACCTTCTCGAGACCTTCACGAACCTATGAAGGAACCGTATAATGTTGAACCCTGAAAAATGTGCCTTTGGGGTCGACACCGGAAAGTTACTCAGGTTCTTAGTCTCCCAACGAGGAATCAAAGCAAACCCTGATAAGATACGAGCTATCAGCGATGAAATCTCCGATGTCCGTTCGAGATGTCTAGAGGCTCACAGATTGCATAGCAGCAATGAGCCAATTCATATCTCGACTCGGGGACCGAGGATACCCTTTCTTCAAGCCCCTATGACAACATGATGGCTTCAAGTGGATAGAGGAATTAGAAAAGGCATTTCAAGGTCTTAAAAAGTACTTTACAACCCACCTGTGCTGGTCGCTCCCAACCCAGAGGAAGAACTGCTACTCTATATAGCGGTCGGACCATAAGCTATCAGCGGTGTCTTTATGGTGGAACGTGAGGCTCCAGGACAATGCGAGGTGATGCAGAGACCAGTGTACTACATTAGTGAGGTCCTTCATGGACCCAAGGAACGCTACCCTCAAGTGCAAAAACTTCTTTATATGGTATTAATGGTCTCCCGCAAGCTACAACATTACTTTCAAGCTCACAAAATCACAGTTCCATCCACCTATCAAATTGGAGAGATCCTTCACAACAGAGACACCATAGGATGAATTGCTAAGTGGGCCATTGAGCTAGGAGAGTTCAACATCCACTTCGCCCCTCGCACGGCAATCAAGTCACAAGTACTCGCCGACTTCTTAGTTGAGTGGTTTGAGCCCGATCATCCCAACAGTTCATCAGCTGAGAACGTAGGAATATGGACCTTACACTTCGATGGTTCCTTAACCCTCAAAGGCACAGGGGCTAGGATAATTCTGATGTCACGAACAGGAAATGCCTATAATATGAATTGCAGATCGACTTCCTGGCTACGAATAACGTAGTCGAGTATGAGGGTTTGCTAGGCGGTCTCAGAGTCACTTCTGCACTTAGTATCCGCCGCCTACTCATGAGTGGGGACTCATAGCTAGTGGCGAACCAAGTGCGCAAGGAGTACCAAACCTCAGAACAAACCATGACAGCTTACCTAGCGGAGGTGAGGAAGCTGGAGAAGAAGTTCGTTGGACTCGAGGTACGGTATATCCCTAGAAAGGATAACTGCCGACCTGATATTCTTATCTGTCTGGCATTCTCATGATCTCTATGCCCACCCGGGACCTTTGTAGAAACACGCTCGACGCCGTCCATAACCTCCGCAGACGACAAATCCAGCGGAGCCATGGCCGAAGGAATGGTGGACCAAGAGCCCAAAGACCATTCAAGGACGTCACCAGGTATTGATGCTCCACAGGGGGTCACGGGTCAACTCGTTGCTCCCCTTGATTCTGAAGATTCATGGATGGAGCCCATCCGCATGTACCTTCACAATCAGACCATACTCTAGGACGATGCACTTTCTAAGTAGATTCCCGATGTGCCAGGAGGTACTTCCTGGCAGAAGGAGTCCTCTACCGATGAGGTGCTCACGAAGTGCTCATGAGGTGCATCAACGGGACGCAAGGTAAAGAAGTACTTGATGAAATCCATGGAGGGGTGTGCGAGGCACATGTATCTTTCCAAACCCTGATTGGAAAGGCCTTTAGACAATGATTCTATTGGCTGACAGCCCTCTGTGACGTGAGCGAGTTAGTGAAGCAATGCCGTTAGTGTCAATTTCATAGCAGACGAATTCACCAACCCGCCTAAGCATTGCAAACGATTCCCTAGTCGTGGCCCTTCACGACATGGGGCCTGGATATTCTAGGGCCCTTTCTGATATCGCCCGGGGGCTACAAGTTCCTCTTCGTCACAATTGACACCTTCACCAAATGGATCAAATCTGAGCTAGTCGCGAAAATCACATTGGAAGCGACCAAAAGATTCATAATGAAAACGTGGTCACAAGATTCGATATCCCGAGTAGGATCATCACTGACAACGGCACTCAGTTCTCCAGTTCGGACTTCATCGAATACTGTGTGGAACTCAGCACCAAGATCTGTTATGCCTCTATAGCCCATCCACAGAGCAGGAACAAGTCGAGCATGCTAATGGCCTCATCGTCCAAGGTATGAAGACCCGCATCTTCGATCGCTTATCAGCCCACGCAAAAGCATGGGTCTGAGAGTTACCATCAGTCCTATGGGCACTCCGGACCACCACAAATCCCACCACCAATGAGACATCGTTCTTCTTGCTTTATGGGGCCAAAGCCATGCTCCCCTGTGAACTAAAGCTCCAGTCACCCTGAGTCGAGCTATACGCCGACAAGGATGAAACCCTTCAACACGAAGATGACCTCAATAACTTAGAGGAGAAACGAACTCAAGTGCTCATGCGTTCAGCCAAATACCAACAAAATCTCTGACGCTATTACGGATGATACATATGGGGATGAACCCTACAGGTGGGGGATTTGGTTCTACGGCTCGTTCAGAACCACAGTAACAACAACAAGCTATCTCTTAAGTGGGAATGTCCCTACAAGGTGGTTGAAGTCTCCCGACCAGGTTTGTTCAAGCTAGCAATGGAAGACGGACGAGTCCTCACGAACACCTAGAACATCGGTCAGCTCTGGAAGTTTTATGTGTAAGTACTAGTATCGTCTTCTGAGCCTCAGAGTCGCCCAGACTGTACACGACGCCCAACTTTGGTCATCAAGCTAAGCATCCCTTCTAACGGGCCACCGGCGGTGAGATGCTCTAGGTAACTCTACCTAACACACGCACCCAAACAAGCTTCCAGTAGATCATAACAGATGTACAGAAGTGCTCGGTACAATCCACGACCACTTGGGCAGAAGGACACACTTTTTAACATTTTCTCTAGTTTCCTAATTTTAGATACTATGTTTTTATTTTATTTTCTCGACTACTTATTTGAGATTCCTTCTCAAATAACCAATCGGGGGCTGGTTTAGTACGTGGCATCCGGAATTAACAATGACGTATAAAGCGCGCATCGACAACTCGACCTCCGCAAGAGAAAAGGGATCCGCGCTACGGCCTCACAGACTTAATGAAAGCCCCTTATCGTGCCTACAAGTGTCGGGGAGCCACGGGGCCGCCACTTAACTAGACCTAAGGTCTGGCTGACTGAACTCCCTAGTTCGTAGCAATGTTTCCCGACTCAGAGTAGGGGAAGAGAAGAAAGTACATACTTTATGTGTTGGCAGAATCTCCTGATAGCTCACACTCAGTAAACTCCCCAACTAGTTTGAATGGAAGATGTCCCAAATAGAGATGAAACTTTATCAGAACTAAGATAAGTAAATCGATATGACTCATTGCATAAGTACCCGCACTTCTTTGTAACGAAAAAGGAATTGCGCCACGGTCTCAAAGGAAGTAGGGAAAGCCCTTATCCTGTTTACAGGTGTCGGGGAGCCACTGAGACCCCCCACCTGACTAAACCTAAGGCCGGGCCAACCAAACTCCCTGACTTATAGAAATGATTCATGACTCAGAACAAGGAAGAAAGCCAAAACTATGAAGTGTGAGAGTCACCGTGAACCATCAAATCCAACGCATTCAATAAAGTTCATCAAGTACTCATACGAGTACTCTAAGAAAAGACTTAGTTAAATGTTTGCAGCATGAGTATAGGACCGTTCAAGGAGAAGAGTCATTTTCACCCGCTACATATAAATGCTTAACAAAAACTTGGGTGGTCCCCGACATCGCCGACACAAGCTGGTCAGATTCTGCCTCGTCCTTCCCTGAGAGATCGTTGCTAAGGACCCCGACGTCAAACGCTGGGTTGCACACCTTGATGAGGGCCAGAACATGGATACAACATCTTCTACCATCGGCAAAGCTCCCGGATGAGAAGAGCATTGACAGTCGCTTTGACGGCACCGACGGCTCGAGTCTGCTCCTTCAGGTGATTGGTGAAACCTTCACTGGCCTGGACCGACACACCGACTTCCCTCAGGACGGAGTCGAGGAGGTCCATGGTGGAGGAAAGCTTTCCCTCGAGGAAGGAAGCCCGTGCCCTTTCTCGGGAGAGGTTCTCCTCCGACTCCTTCAGCTGGTCGGAGAGGTTGGACACCTGCGATTGGAGCACCAACTTCTCAGACCCCAGCTTTGCTTCCTGCACCTCCGACTAGTCCAGCACCTCCTTTAGCTACTAAACCCTAGCACTGGCGGAGTTCCACCTGGCCATGGCCCGCTGAGGAAAAGTAGCTAAGTCAGAAAAACACCAACTCAGAGAAAAGAAGAAGTGTCTTGAGTGCCAACCTCTACAAGGGGTCGGATGAACGACATCGGGTCGACCCTGCCGATGAGGATCCCCTTGACCAACGGGTGGAGGGACAACGAAGACCCCTCCTGAGGAGAAGTCCATCGTGCCAGTGAAAGAGTGGCGTCCTTGGCTGGGGCTAGATCGCCAGCTGTGCCGACGATTGCCTTAGTGTCAAGGAAGTAGTCGGGCCAGGTCTCGGGCCGGTGAGATCATCCTCTAGTGAGGGATCCACCATAGTCAAAGGACTTGACTCCCTGTGGAAACAGACTTAGGCCCTGTTTGGTTTAGCTTCAGCTGGGGCTTTTCCCTTCCAACAGCTGAAGCTAAACCAAACGACCAGCTTTCTCCCCGGCTGTGCGCAGTAGAGCTTCGGGCGTGTAGTGCAAAAATGGACCACTGCGGGAAGCCGGCCGGGAGCAGCTTCCCGCAGTGGTCGCTAACCTTTTCCACGCGCTACCCCTCCCGCGCGGCCACTGCTCCTCCCGTCCATCCCCTCCCATGCCGCCCTCCCGCCGCCTCCCGCCGCCTCCGCCGCCCCCCCGCCACCCGATCCAGCCACTGCGGGCCGCCCGATTCCAGTCGCCTGGAGTTCCGCCGGACCGCTAGGAGGTCGACCACGCCGCCAATTTGGAGCTCGGACCGCCACGTCGCTGGAATCGCCGTTTCTTCCTCAAGTCCGACCGCCCGTCTCCTCACCCGATCTCCACCGCCGGTGAGCGTCGCATCGATTCCCTGCTCCCTCACCATCTCCTCCACCCCGGCTCCACTTCTCCTCCCTCAATTTCGTGGTCTCGTCGTCCTAGCGCCCTCTCCACGTACACCCTCCGCCGCCTCCCACGGCACTCGTCGCCGGCCGCCGCTGCCACATCGCCGGAGCCGGGCGACCACGGGAATGGTTTCGCGCTGCCTCGATTGTTCCATTCCCCTCCTCACCGGGCCGCCACCGCCACCCTGTCGCCGGCGATGCTGACTGCCACATGGCGGAGCTGATAAGGTTGCCGAGTTTCTTCAGAAACATGATCTAGATTTGATCTGCAGGGCTCACCAGGTATTCATACTGATCTTGAAGAAAACTTTCCAGCAAGTAACAACAGTTAGTTGATGTTTCACCTGTGAATCTGTTCATCATTTGACATTAAGTCCATATTTTCATGTGAAATCTCAATTAATAATTCCTACAACAAGTAAATATTGTATCATAATTGTTCAATGCCTTTTTGTGTGACTGTTTAATGCCTTATCAAATGACTAAAAACATTTTCCTGAATCTTTGAATTGAAATAGTCTCCATTTAATTAATATCCCTTTATGTAAAATTTCTTGATTTTTAATTAGGTCACGTTTTGTAAAGACACCATAACTTTTGTTTTGTACTGAACATCTTTTGTATGAAAAGAAGTACACCTATATTATTTCGAGAATCGACATGTTTGCAGAATATACTTCTCAGTATTGAAAAAAAGGTTCTAACCTATTCTTGAGGAAAAGGTACATGCATATCTTTAGGATGAGTTTTATCATTTGGTATTGGACTCAGCAGGTGATTACTCATTGTGCCAGCACTCTTGCAAAGTGTTTGAACCATTTTCAGGTTAACACTTGGTTAACACTGTGTGGAGGCCATGGGTCATAAACTTGTTTAAGACTTACTGGAAAGTCAAGTTCAATCAAATTGCCTGGTACAATACGGTCTAGTCCATGCCATTTGAAAAAGTTAACCATCAATCTACAAATGCTGATGCTTTTTACCCCTTTTTCTGGAATAAGCAAACTGAATTATCTTGGTTTACTGCGATGTGTTTTAGGCATATAACTGAAGCATCTAGAGTACAATTTCTCATTGAACATCTGCTATTGTGGATTTCTTATTATTGCGATGATCTTTATTTACCATTCACTGATTTACACTGAATCTTCTATGCACAAGTTGTGGAGGATGGATATGAATTCTTTGCTAAGCGCCAGCTTGTGACTATATTCTCTGCACCCAACTATTGTGGCGAGTTTGACAACGCTGGTGCTATGATGAGCGTAGACGATTCCCTAACATGTTCATTCCAGATCCTTAAGCCTTCTGATAAGAAAGGAAAAGCAGGAAACGTGTCTAAACCTGGAACACCGCCTAGGAAGATAAAAATTAATATTATTTAGGCAGATTCTATCCAATATGAACTGACAAATTGTGATGGAGCACTCCCCAAACTTGTTATGGCAAGATTTTAGGTGCACTGAATACCATGTTGAAATGTCAGCCTGCATGCCTTTGTTTTTTCATGGTCGGATGCAGATTTTTCCTACTACTCTGAAATGAAGATCATATCTGGGAAGTTTTTTATGTGGATTACTTATTCCTTCTTACTCTGTCACGCATTCCAAAATGTTTATGCATGGGGATGCGTCAGGAACCTGATCCTGCAGTGGAGATTGCCCAATCTGAAGTGGAGATTAGAAATTATTAGAACTTGTTTTCTTGTAACATATATGCCTTGTAATACCTAAATCATTTGTAACTTCTGTTTTTGGACTTTTCTAATTGTGACAAAATTATTTGAATATATATGTCTCCTTGAATTGATTTGGGAGGTGGGTTGGAGGAGTAAGAAATTTTAGGGAGGGAATCTTTTAGAATAACTTCCCAAATGAAGATTTGGGTAGTGAAATTTGGTCAGTGGGTTGGAGTTGCTCTTATAAGCATCCAATAGGGTAATAACACTTAAATCTAATTTTTTTTTGATTTTTTTGATTTTTTCAGATTTTTCCTGAATTTTTCTGATTTTTTCTGAATTTTTTTAATTTTTCTGATTTTTCCTGAATTTTTTGATTTTTTCTGATTTTTTCTGATTTTTCCTGAATTTTTTGAATTTTTCTGATTTTTTCTGAATTTTTCTAATTTTTCTGAATTTTTATGATTTTATCAGATTTTTTAAGTTTTTTCATGATTTTTTATTCACGAAATTATAAAATATACACTCTCACAACTCTAGGGGCATTTCAGACATTTCCTCATCCAACAGCCAACAGCCACAGCCGAACCAAACACGAACAGCCGAATCCTCACGTGCCAACAGCCACAGCCGCCTATTCCATACAGCCAGCCAACAGCTGCTTTTCCAACAGCCACAGCCCAACCAAACAGGGCCTTAGAATATATCTCCCAAACTCGGGAAGAGCAAAAAAGAAGTAGAAGAAAATTACCTCATCCTTTTAAATCAACGAAGAACTCTCCTCCCAGTGGAGCTTACTGCCTTCTTCTTGGAAGGGGCAGCCCCAGTAGTAAAAATTTCCATCTCGACCAGAGTCACCTTGGTCAAGACGATGGCCTCCACGGGATCCTCCTGGACACACGCCTAGTCGGAATTAAACAAGAGACAACTATGACTACTAAGTGAAAGACTAGCTAACTTACCAGAGGAACCCGAGAAGGTGACCCCAAAGAGGGGTCGGGCTGCCGCTGGCCCGAGACTGAACTTGGGTCAGCCATACCGTTGGCATTGGTAGGCTCCGAACTAGGGTTCTTAGATCTTTCAGGCGTGGCCAAAACAGATCGAACCTCGGAGGTTCCGGCCTCTGGGTCTGCGATCCCATGCCCTTCGCGCTCAAAAGTTACCCAAGCATTATCATGCTAGCAGTGCTCGGAGAAGAAGGGTAGAAACTGACAAAGTAGGATTTACCGCGAGAACCTCATCCCGGACTTGGTGGCGCCATAAGGGGAGCGGCATAGGAATACCAAGGCATCCAGATGGAGGGGCCTTCTCAAAGAGAACCTTTATCCTTGCAATCACCCCGGCTTCACCCAGAGCTGCAGAAAGGGTAGCATCCAGAGAAGGATTATTGTCTTGTGGCTCCAAACAGTGAAGAAGTCACATGTGGTCTCCCAGGCACCTGTATCCCCAGATCTCAGGGGACACAGCACACGCCGGATGAAGTCCGTAGCGACATCCCACACCGTCAGACCCCGGGCTATCAGATCGTTGATCTCATCAGCTAGTCAAGGGAGGCGGGGGTTTAGCTCTGCCTCATCCGACCACGCCACAGTCTGAATGGGCACGAGGCCCCAAAAGCTAATGCCCCCGATAGTGTGCGGTCGGCAGTAGCACCACATCTTGTGTCACCCCGACCAGGAACTCTTGCCGAGGAAATCGATGTATTTCCTAGACAATCCTTCCCGAAGTCAGAAGCCTGCGCCACCAACCACCTGGCTCCCTACCCTCCTTAGATTATAGAAATACCTGAAGAGGTCGAGGGGAGGTCAAGTCCCAAGGAAGGCTTCACACAAATGTGCGAAGACACTCAACATCACGAACAAGTTCGTGTGATGTTGAGGTTGATGATCTCCACCTTGTAGAACTGGAGCACAGTGAGTAGGAACGAGGAGAGAGGGATGAAGAACCCTCAACGGAAGAAATCTGGGAAGATCACTAAACAACCCGACTCAGGTGAGGGGATTTTCTCGTCCCCCACAGGATGGATGTCGACCCCATGCTGTGAGTGGATGATTGTGAGTTCCTCTGAACCTGCGAGCTAATCGGAAGTCAGCTCCGACTTTGCCCAGGAGCCATCGTCTACCGAAGTAGAGGTTCTCAGAGCACTGGCCATGATCGATGGGAAAGCTAAGGAAGAAGACGAAGAACTCTTGGAGGCCAGGAGGCGGAGTGCACGAATGGTTGAAAGCAATGGCAAGTATGCAAAACCCCAGCGGACCCTGAATCTCTTATGGCCTAGATTAGCACTTTTTCTGTGCATTCTGTTCTATCGCATTTAATGCGCACAGTTACTGTCGGTGTTTTGATCCGGCAATAATGAATATGGGGTAGCGTACGCGTAGCAGATCTAGATGGGTGCACATGGGACACAGAGTTTATACAGGTTCAGGCCCTCGGGAAGAGGTAATACCCTATGTCCTGTGTTGGGTGAATTGTATTGCTTATGTACCGTATGCAGCAAGACCTCGAGAGGGGCTCTCTAGGTTGCTAGGGTTTGTATGTGTAAAAACCCCTCTTGTTGATCGGGGGATCCCGGCCCTGCCTTATATAGGTGGCAAGGGTAGGATTACATGAGCCCGGATCAGTTTACAAGTAGATCTCCTAATCGATTACAATTAGAACCTGAGATATCGGGTAGGTACATGTTTATGTCTTGTACTCCAAGTTGATGATGTGCCCCCGTGTAGTAGTCAGACTCCGAGCAGTCGGCCCGGCCCACCCTATGTCCAGAGGGCCGGCTTTGTCCTCCTTGATGATACCTGGGTGCTATGTCATCGTTAGTAGCCCCCGAGTCCTTCACGATCTGGCTGCAGCTTGTCTTGGCAGCGCGTTCGCCCAAACCAAGTGCTTTTTGCCTTCTCCCTTGGGCAAGTTTCCCGAGTGGTATCCGCCTAAGCGCGCCTCCTTGTTGCTTGCAGGAAGATTGTGAGGCACTCATAGAACTCCTGTGGAATAAAAATAATAAGCCGAGTAATATTCACCCGTAGCGCGGGAATATCATGGCAGGTGAGCTAATAATGGGTAAGTCCTGGTGATATCCAGTCATTTCCAGCGGATGGAGACTGGCTAGTGACCCAGTGGGGGCATGCCATGAATCCCGACTGAATTCCCGAGTGGTACCTGATTTCCCGAGTGACTCAGGTCCAGCTAGTGTCCCTATGGGGAAATACCCTCGGAATTCGTGTCAAAACCAGAACACAAACTGTAGTGCCTCGGCCCCGAGTTGTTCGGTGTCTGACTAGTGGCCTGTTGGAGGCGCACTTCAGCTGCCCTTCACTCGGGTGTATTCAAGTGGTTGTGGACCCCTGAAGGTCAACCACCAAAACCCTTCGAACTGCAACGCCTCTTTCCCGAATTGTTCGGTAACCGACTAGTGGCCCGTTGTAGGCACGTTACAGTCGCTCTTTATTTGGGGTGCATTCAAATGGCTATTAACCCCTGGAAGTCGACCATTGAAACCCCTGGTCAAATAGCCGCTGGAAGCAGAAACGTCGCACCGCCCAGGCTGCCTTCCCTTATAAGACAAGGTGGCATGGTGAAAACTGTTTTTATCCCCAATTCACTTCACACTTTGCCTTCTCAGCGCTCCGCCACCTCTTCGCCTTCTCCGCGCCTCGTAAGCTTAGAAGCGCCGCCTCACACCAATCCCGTGCCGCCGTCATCCCTGCGCCCTTCACGCCGCCGTCTGGTACCCATCTCGCCACCGCGTAGTGCTTCCACACATCCACTCCCCCATCCTAGCCGGCTGCGTCCAAATCGGGAATCCAAAACCCTAGATCCGGGCCACCGCCGCTGAATGCCCATCATCATCAAGGAGGCGGATCTGTTTGAGGAGGAGGAGAACATGGCGCCGTGGTCCATGCTCGATGAGGAGAGCTTCCTGCTTGACCTGATGGCACCATGGGTGAAATCCACGATGACAGAGGCGAAGCTGCAGGCCATGGTGGAGGCGGGAGTGCTACCTCCCAAGGAGCTGATCGAGTGGCGAGCCGCCGATGGAGAAGACTTCCCCACCCCTAACACAGGTGAGATCATCGTCCACCTCCTTTTTTCTTTTGTGGGTTCTCTGTGCCGGCCCACCCTTTCCTGCGTGGACTATTGTATTTCTACGGGCTGGAGCTGTAGAACATCAACCACAACGGCATGCTGCACCGTCACATCCTGATTTCCAAATCCCTGCATGTCAGCATAACACTGCATGTAGTTAGGGCATTCTAAATATGCACGGACCCGATATACCTAAAACCGCCACACACGCACCATATATATACATAGAAAACCTAGCCCAAACACATACATTAATACGACACCTACACTGTATACGTCGAGGTACCGACGGCACCCTGCCAATGAGCAGTCCCAAGCCAAGGTAAGAGATTTTCAGTGAGTTCCCACATTCCCTCCATACCTTGCCGCACCCCGAAATCCTAGATCTACGCCTCGATCCCTTACTTCCTATTAACTGCAATTTCGATCGAAACCCAAATCAGATGACCTATCGCCCTTTGGCCTTCCTAAAAATTCTAGAAAAATTTGGGGAACAACCTAATATTATCCCTAACTCAAATATAACATAAAATAATAGACCTTAGGTCGAAATGCGCATTGAACTACAACCCATAGAAATAAATCCCCAAAAATTTCGATAAAATTCCACAATGATACTCACATATCTAGGAGTGCAAATATAAAATATGGACATGTCTAGTTCAAAAGTTTTGAGGAACCGGCATCAAACACCTTTGCGGAATTTAGTCCTCTACATGAAATCATGATCAAACTTTAATGGAAAGAGTCCAAAATTTGGTGAAGCCCCTCCCTACCCCCAAGAATCTGCCCACATCACTGCCTCCGTGAATAAGGCCACACATGCAGCTGAACCCACCTAAACCTAGACAACGCCAATACTGGCATTCAAGCAAATGGCTGTGCTATGGTACACCGTTCGGTGCCTAACCTTGTTGTGCCTTTGAATGCCTCATCCCAGACCCTGTGGCACGAAGGACATGTCAGGGCATGTGTGGATGAGTCTCAGCACGTGAATGCCGCTCGGTGGCACGTGCTGGCCGCGCTCCGGCATGCCCCAGTGCCACCCAACAATGGCAAGCGCGCCGCCCGTCGACTGCCAGCCCGTGCCGCCCGTTGGTTGCAGCACCGCCCAGCACGCCGTAGTGCGCCCCGCCACTTTTCGTGATCCTCTCGAGCACTGCACGGCACCAGTAACTAGGCTTGCATCCCTCCCGAGCTCTGGCAATGTCCAGCAGTGGAATCGCCACTCCCCTCCACCTTTCTCCTATAAAAGGGCATCCTATGGTCTCTGCTCTACCCTACTGATGGTGATATGCCACCCGGGTATCACCAAGGAGGACGAATCCGGCCTTCCAGCAACGGGATGGGCCGGGCCGGCTACTTGGAGTCCGACTACAGCACGGGGGCGCCTCACCAGCGTGGAGTACAAGGCAAGGACTAATACCTGTCCGGCTTACCCGGAATCAGTTGTAACTGAATAGGAAACTAATCTGTTAATCGACTCGGACTCTGTAACCCTACCCCGGCCGACTATATAAGGCTCGGTAGGGGACCTCCGATCGGCAGAACACCTCATCTAGCTTAATCTCCATTGCTTCATAGCTCAGGCCCCTTCGAGATCGACTCTCTAGGGCTTGCGGCACTCGGGATACAGCAATACCAGCCACCAAACACAGGACGTAGGGTATTACCTCTCCGAGAGGGCCTGAACCTGTCTAAATCTTGTCTCCCTTGTGCAGCCATCCTGATTTGCTGTGCTCACGCCGCCCCATAAACAGTATTGCCGGAATAATACTCCGACAGTTGGCGCGCCAGGTAGGGGCTTGTGCGCATAGATCCATCTGCACGAGTCGGGATGGCTTTCGTCGACAGCAACAACGCCTTCGTCCCGGGGTGCATCATGAGATTCGCCTTCATGAGCATTGTCCCGGATCCTGGCCAGCTTCTCCAGTTTGGGAAGTTAAGCTTCATCGCCGACAAGGTCGGCCAGCTTCACCTCTGCCACTCGGCGACATCCCGATTGGTAGAGGCTTCATCGGCTCTTCAGCCCGGGCCTCCCATGGAGCCCGCATACTCGGCCCCTCTCCCCAGGGAAGAGGCTTCGCCGAAACCAGATCCGTTTGTCGCACACAAGTTCGCGCTCGGATCCCGACTGGTGGGCGCTATCGACTCTCTCCTCCCCGTCCTCGAGTACTACTCGGACGAGCATGAAAGCTCTGGCAGCCACCATCCATCTAGGGAAGTCTTCATGGCTAACGCCGACTCGCAAGTTGGCGGCGATGGCCAAGAAGTCCCCATCGAGCAACAAACACCGGCCGAGCTCGAGGCCACCTGGCTCCGACTCCTCGCCAAGGAGGAAGAGTTGATTGAGCAGCAGACTCGGCTTGTCCGCCAGCGTGACGACCAGCGACGCAATGATGACATGAGGGCTCGTGGACGCCAGGTTCACAATGAGCTCCGCATGCGTGAAAGGGAAGGAGTCCCGATATTTCCTCTCCCGAGTCACAATATCGTTGCGGCTACAGTGGCGGCCCGCGCCATTGATATCCCCGAGGGCAACCCGGGACATGACGAACTTCGACGGCTCCGCGTTCTGTTGGAGGAAACCGCCCTCCAGCACGCTGAAGTTTTCGAAGACCACCCCGGCTCCTCCGCAGGTGCGAGGAGCCGGCGCTCTACACCCCAGAAGAATCCATCACACATGGATGGCCAACAAGCAAGCGCCGACCGGCGTCAGCCAACTGGCAACGTCCATGGGCGACTCGGCCCCGATCGAGACGCTCGTGGCACCATCGACGCCAGAACCCGCGCCCGACGAGACGCGGCCAACAACGCTCGCCAGGCTGCGCCGGTCCACAATCGACTCGGACCCCGGAACCTCGCGGACGCTGAGGGAAGCGCCCATCACGGTTCCAGGAGAGAAGATCGTAGCTACCAACGCAATGATAGCGGCGCTACCAGCCAGGAACGTTCTCCTCCGGCTTCCTCCGGCGCGGGATATTCGGGTCCAAAAGCTTTCGGCCCTCGTGTCCGCAGCGTCGTCTTCCCGGCGCGATTCCGGGTCACCGGCATCGACAAGTACACGGGAGAGACTCGACCGGACATCTGGCTGTCCGACTACCACACAGCATGCAGAACTAACGGTGGGAACGACTACGTCGCGATCCACTACCTGCCGCTCTTCCTGGCCGACTCGGCGCGAGCCTGGCTGACCAGCTTACCTCCGGGGTGCATCCATACGTGGAAGGACCTCGAGACCCTCTTCGTGAACAACTTCCAGGGCACCTACAATCGACCCGGGAACGCGTGGGACCTCCACAGTTGTACGCAAGGGGCAGATGAGACTCTCCGTGAGTACATCCAACGCTTCTCCAAGAAGAAGAATTCTTTGCCCGATATCCGGAAAGGCGACGTAATTACCGCTTTCTCCAAGGGGGTTCGGAGCACCGACCTGATCCACAAGATTGCGCGGAAGAATCCTCAAACTACGCGCGAGCTCTTCGATATAGCCAACAGCTTCGCTACCGGCGAAGAGGCTGTCCGCAGTGTTACTCGGGACGACAAGGGCAGAGGCAAGGGCAAGGCGTCCGAGTCCTCCAGTCGGGACGACCATCCCGAGTCATCTAGAAAGAAGCACCGAAAGCGTAAGGGCGGAGATCTCGTTGCTGCTGCCGAGCGCGCCCCAGCGCGCCGTCCGCCGTGCACCAACACAACCTTCGAGGAGATGATGAGTCAGCCGTGTCACTTCCATGGACCCAAGTCCAATCATCTGACGCGCGACTGTAACCTCTTGAAGAACCTGAACAAACCCTACGCCCCCAACAAGGGCAAGAAGGAACCCCCTCAGGACGAGGGTGATGAGTTCCCGAAAGAGACCGCTTGCTTGATGATTTTCGGCGGCCCTAACGGCTACGAGTCCAAACGTCGCTAGAAGATCATCGACCGAGAGGTCAACGCAGCGGAACCGGCCGTGCCCAAGTACCTGTGATGGTCCGAGTCCGTGATCTCATTCGGACGCGCGGATCCCCCGACTACATACCCCAGCCGGGACGTTTCCCCTTGGTGGTGGACCCGATCGTCTCCGGCGTCCGCCTCACCAAGGTCCTCATAGACGGCAGGAGTGGTCTTAATATCCTCTACGTCAAGACCCTCGACGATATGAAGATTCCTCGATCCGAGATCAAGCCGACTGGTGCCCCCTTCCACGGGGTGGTGCCCGGCAAGATGGCGAGTCCACTCGGGCAGGTCAGCCTGCCCGTTACCTTTGGTACTCCCGACAACTTCCGGACCGAGACTCTCACCTTCGAGGTCGTCGACTTCCCAGGATCATACCATGCCATCCTGGGGCGTCCTTGCTACGCCAAGTTCATGGCTGTCCCCAGCTACGTCTACCTGAAGCTCAAGATGCCGGGCCCCCATGGGGTTATTACAGTGCAAAGTAGCTTCCAGCATGCTTACACATGTGATCTCGAGAACTGCAACCTCGCCGCAGCCCAGATCGCCGAGGCCTCCCTCTCCGATCTCAAGTCGGCCGTGGTCGAGGAAGCACCGCCATCCAAGAAGGCTTCAACGTCGACATCTTTCCAGTCGGCTCGGGACACCAAGTCGATCCGACTCGACCCAGAAGACTCCTCCAAGACGACGCAGATCGGGACTGCGCTCAGCGACAAATAGGAAAGCGCGCTCGTCAGTTTCCTCCAGGATAACCAGGATATCTTCGCATGGACATCCTCCGACATGCCCGGGGTTCCCAGGGAGGCTGCCGAGCACTCTCTCAACGTTCGGCCGGACGCCAAGCCGGTCAAACAGCGTTTACGCCGTTTCGCTGAGGATAGACATCAGGCTATAGGAGAAGAAATAGCTAAGCTTCTAGCAGCTGGCTTTATTAAAGAAGTGTATCATCCCGACTGGTTAGCGAACCCAGTTCTTGTTCGCAAAAAGAATAGAAAGTGGAGGATGTGTGTTGATTATACTAGCCTTAACAAGGCGTGTCCCAAAGATCCTTTCACCCTTCCTCGCATCGACCAAGTGGTTGACTCCACGGCCGGGTGCGAAATTTTATGCTTTCTCGACGCCTACTCGGGCTATCACCAGATCAAGATGAAGGAGGATGACGAGATCAAGACATCTTTCATAACTCCGTTCGGCGCCTTCTGCTACGTCTCCATGCCCTTCGGACTCAAGAATGCCGGCGCTACGTACCAACGGTGCATACAGCGCTGCCTTCAGTCCCAGATCGGCCGGAACGTGCAAGCCTACGTCGACGATGTGGTGATCAAGTCCCAAAAGAAAGAAGACCTCCTGAGTGACTTGGGAGAGACTTTCGCTAACCTTCGAAGATTCAGCATGAAGCTCAACCCCGAGAAGTGCGTTTTCGGGGTCCCTTCGGGTAAACTACTCGGCTTCATCGTCTCCGAACGAGGAATCAAGGTCAACCCGGAGAAGATCGACGCCATCGTCAAGATGGGCCCACCCAAGAACCTCAAGGATGTCCAACGGCTGACCGGGTGCATGGCTGCTCTCAGTCGGTTCATCTCTCGACTCGGCGAGAAGGCGATGCCCCTCTACAAACTTATGAAGAAATCAGAGTCCTTCACCTGGACATCCGAGGCCCAGGATGCCCTTGATGGCTTGAAGAAGTTCTTATCCACTCCCCCGGTGCTGGCGTCCCCCATGCCCAACGAACCACTGCTTCTTTACGTCGCAGCGACTACTCAGGTAGTCAGTACGGTTCTGGTTGTGGAACGCGCCGAGCCCGGCGACATACAGAAGGTACAACGACCGGTCTACTTCATCAGTGAAGTCCTGTCCGAGTCCAAGGCGCGGTACCCTCAGATCCAGAAGATCATCTACGCGGTGTTCATAACATCACGGAAGTTAGTACATTACTTTCAAGGACACCCCATCACGGTGGTCAACTCCTTCCCGATCGCCGACGTCATCAACAATCGCGATGCTACGGGCAGGATTGCAAAGTGGGCAATGGAACTCATGGCTTTCAGCATAGTCTACGCCCCCCACACGGCCATCAAGTCCTAGGCTCTTGCCGACTTCATGGCCGAGTGGACAGAAGTCCAGTCTCCGCCCTCCGTCGTCGACCTCGAGCACTGGACGCTCTATTTCGACGGCTCCCTGATGCTCCAAGGCGCAGGGGCTGGCGTCGTGCTCATCTCGCCTAAAGGCGAGCGCTTCAAGTACGCGCTGCAGATCCACTTCCCGGCTTCCAACAACGTCGCCGAGTACGAAGCTCTACTCCACGGTCTCCGACTTGCCGCCTCACTCGGGATCCGCCGGCTCCTAGCACGCGGAGACTCCGAGTTGGTGGTGCGGCAGGTCATGAAGGACTGGTCGTGCCGAGATCCCTCCATGGAAGCCTACTGCCAAGAAGTTCGCAAGCTCGAAGCCAAGTTCGACGGTCTTGAGATCACCCACGTTTTACGCCGAGACAACGAGGCAGCGGATGCACTCGCCAAGCTAGGATCCAGTCGGGACGTCGTCCCGGCCGGGGTTTTCCTTCGCGAGTTGCACACCCCCTCCATCAAAGTGGACACAACACCCAAGACCGATGAACAGCAGGTCCCCGAAGGCGAAACCAGTCAGCAAACCTCTCCGGAGGTCCTGGCTGTCACCCCCGACTGGACCGTGCCCTTTCTGGATTACTTGCTGCGGGACGTCCTCCCGTCCGACAAGACTGAGGCACGCCGCGTCGCGCGGCGCGCCAAGTCCTTCGTCGTCATTAACGATGAGCTTTACAAGAAGAGTACCTCCGGGATCCTCCAACGGTGCATACCTCAGGAGCAAGGACAGCAGCTGCTGTCCGACATCCACTCGGGCATATGCGGTCACCACGCGGCTCCAAAGACGCTAGTCGGGAAAGCCTTCCGACAAGGTTTCTACTGGCCGACTGCCGTCACGGACGCCGATCACATCCTCCGCACCTGCGAGGGATGCCAATACTTCGCCCGGCAGACACACTTGCCGGCCCAGGCGCTCCAGACTATTCCGATCACCTGGCCCTTCGCGGTCTGGGGTCTGGACATGGTCGGTCCGCTCAAGAAAGCACTCGGGGGCTACACGCACCTCTTCGTCGCAGTTGACAAATTCACCAAGTGGATCGAAGCCAAGCCGGTCGCCACGATAACTGCTGAAAAGGCCGTCGAGTTCGTGCGGGATATCGTCTTCCGATTCGGCGTACCCAACAGCATTATCACGGACAACGGCACCCAATTCACCGGACGCGCGTTCCTCCAGTTCTGCGACGGCTTCAATATCAGCCTTGACTTCGCTGCCGTGGCACACCCGCGCTCCAACGGGCAAGTCGAGCGGTCCAATGGCCTGATCATGCAAGGTCTCAAGCCCCGGATCTTCCAGCGACTGAACAAGTTCGCCGGCAAATGGGCAGCCGAGCTACCCTCGGTGCTATGGAGCCTGCGCACCACACCTAATCGGTCAACCGGCTACACGCCGTTCTTCATGGTCTACGGCGCCGAGGCAGTGCTCCCGACTGACCTGGACTATGGCTCCCCGCGGGCCCGCGCCTTCAACGAGGCCGAGTCAGAGGAAGCATGGCAGGACGCCCTCGACCAACTCGAGGAGGCACGCGAGGTCGCGCTCCTTCGCTCAGCCAAGTACCAGCAGGCCCTGCGGCGGTACCACAGTCAGCACGTGCGAGGCCGCTCCTTCAACGCCGGCGACTTGGTCCTACGCCGAGTACAGTCCAATAAAGAGCAGCACAAGCTTTCCCCGCCGTGGGAAGGCCCGTACATCATCGCCGAAGTGCTCCGCCCGGGGGCTTACCTACTGAAGGACAGCGCCGGCAATGTCTTCACCAACGCCTGGAACATAGAACAGCTACGTCGTTTCTACGCTTAAATTTTTTTCTAAGTGTATTGGGAACATGAATCAAGCACCCCTTTTTGCTCCATTCAAAGCAAGTCTTTTCCCGACTGGCCCGCTACGCCCGCTCGTAGCGAGCACTCGGCACATACATGACTTTGCCCTTCGTGCGTGAAATACTTAAGTACTGTGTACAACGTCTAACGTTCACTCTGTGACCCCGACCGCCGGTTTTACGCCGTACCCTGACGCTACACGGGACACACGCCCATGGCTAATCCCTACGCACAGAAGGCTACAACGGGTCGGCACAGAGCAGCAGCTAACAGACTCACATACACAGGAACACAAGTCCGTTTCACGCTTGACATAAAAATTACTTGATTAATTGGACAAGTGCTTACAAAAGTTACTCGGCATCCCCGAGCGCACAACCAATTCACTTGGCATACCGAGTGAACCCAAAGCCAACTCGGCCTTCCCGAGTCCTTTATAACTCTACTCGGCTAGCCCGAGCAGTTTACACCTACCCTATTTTCCTATAGGCCCGAGCGCTTCAGCAAGGTCTCAACGGTGGGCTCGACGATCCGCATCATCTCCGGAATGTCTTCATCCGGAAAGTCCGCGGCGTACCCTTCCCCGATCGCCTCCAAGTCCAGCTTGGGGTCATGGGACCGCGCCACCGCCAAGACTAGGCTGGCCCCCGTCCGCGCGGCCTCCGCCTCGATGCTCGCCACCTGGTCGGGGACCTGGTACAGCCGCTCGGCGACCGTCGCAACGGAGTCCAGCGTCGGGTCATCCGACCAGACGGCGCCGCATGCCGCCTGCCCCACCTTCAGCAGCGACTCGATCATCCCTTGGGATTTTTCGAGCCGACCCTTCCACTCTACAGCAGCAGAGCAATACGCAACCGGTCAGGCAACGAAGTCAGGACAAAGTCAACGACCAGCAAGTTCGAACAACGCAAAACGGAGTGGTCAGGACACTTACGGGACTCGGCCTCCGTGGCGCCCTTCTGTGCAGCCTTCACCGCCTCCTCCGCGTCAGCAGCCCTCTTGGCCGCCGCCACGGCATCCTGCTTCGTCTGCTTCTCCATTTTCTCCGCCAAGTCCGCCCGGGCCTTCTCCGACTCGAGCTCCTTCTCGACTCTCCTGGCCCATCGCTTGGCAAGGTCACAATCCCGGGCGTGGGTTTGCAACGGCTCGGCTTCACGCTGAAGCTGCGCCCTCTAGGCCTTCTCCGCCTCAAGCGCCTCGTCGAGGTCCCGGGCGTGGGCCTTCGCCGCCTCGAGCTCCGCCTTCAGCTTCGACACCTCGTCTTCGGCGGCTGCACCGGCACAACGCGTTAGCTCGGCAACAAGCAGTATGCGAAAGACAAAGGTCACTCGGCAGGCCTACCTTGGGACTTGGCGATTTCCTGGGACAGACCAGCCTTCAGGCCGGTGATCTCCGCCCCGCGCTTGCGCGCCACGTCCTCCGCCGTCTGTCGGGCCACGGTTATTTTGTCCCACTCGGACTTCCGCAGCTCCATCCGCTCGATCACCGGCAGTCGGTCCTGGAGGACGGCGGTCTTGCTCTGCGACCGCTGGTTCAGCGCCTGCTGCAGAAGACAAACAAGTTAGGCCACCTGGCTGCATCATCAAAACCCTCCACTCGGCCCCAAGGACCCAGTGGAGGCTCGGGGGCTACACCCTCCGAGTGCACTGTTCGTGCACCCGGAGAAGAGTCTACAGACTATACTACATCTACCCTCCGCCCGACTATCCTAGTCGACCGTAGGCTCGGGGGCTACACCCTCTGGGTGCACTGTTTGTGCACCCAGAGCAGCAACTACCAAAAAAAACAAGGGGTCCCCTGCCCGACTACCTTAGTCGGGCAGAGGCCCGGGGGCTACTTCCTAGGAGCACATTCTCACAAAAAGGACAGTACTCACCTCCATCAAAGGGCACAGCCTGCCGTTCAGCAGGTTGGCCGCCTCCCTTGACACTTTCAGCAAAGCAGGAAGGATCTCCCCGATTTGCTCGGCGCACTCCGTAGCCGCGCGCCACTTCCTCTCCTCCTCAGTGTCGTCAACCACCACCGTGGCCGGCTGCCCCGGCTCCTTCTCCCCGATTCGGAGCGGTCGCGCCACCAACTCCGAGCATGGCTTTGAGGGCGGAGCCCCGCTGATCTCCCGCATTGGCGAGGTCTCGGCGGGCTCGTCCTCACGCACCGGCGAAGCAGCCCCGCCCGCTTCCGGAGCCGCACCTTCCGCCATCGCCACGTCTCGGCTAGCATCCGCGGCCCCCGCCGGCACCAATGCTCCGATGGAGGATTCCTCCTGAGGGGTGACTGGCGGGATTGCCTGTGTGCCGGGTTGCTCGGGGGTTGGCTCGCGAGCGACCACAATTGGAGGCGACGCCGGCTGAGAGGAGGAAGGAGCAGCCGCCGGCGGAGGCGGCGACGCCCGGGTGTCTGGCGCCGGGGGGTCTCCACCCTGGTTGGATCCCGGACCGCTCGGGGGTGCCTTGGTGGTGTCCCCCGTCTTCCGCGTCCTACAGAAACGACAAGATCAGCCACATCAGCACATGAAGAAATATAAAACCAAGCAAACACTCGGCAAGTTACTTACTTTGAAGACCGAGGGACGACAAGGCGCTTCTTGGCCCCCGCGACTCGCGGCCCGGCCGCGGCGGCGGCCGGGGCCGGCGTGGTCCCCGACCCGGCGGATGCTCCGAAGGCAGTGTCGGCGTCCCTCTTCTCCCCCCGGCCGGGGGAGCGTCGTCCTCAGCCACCCGAGTAGTGTCACTCGGGGCGGCGGCTGGCACCGCCGGAACGGTGCCAGAGGCAGGGCCCTCCTGCTCCGCGGGGGCGGCTCCCACGGCCGCCGGCGCCATGGGATCGGCGCTGGGGGCGGGATCTTCCCGTCCCGCCTCCATGGCCCCCGCGGCATCCGGCCTCACCCGGTCGGCTCCCACGGTGGAGCCCTCCTGCTCCGTCTGGGCAGACTCGGGGGCGTTCGGCGTTTCTAGGTCGGCGTCCGTGGCGTCCTCCTGTTCCGTAGGCGTGGCTCCTGCAGCAGACGGAGCCGTCGGACTGCCAAGGGGAGTCGAGCCGTCCCGCTCCGGTGAGCCGGCGCCCCTGACGACAACGGTAGGGCCGGTGGCGGCGCCGCTCCGTCGCCACGTCCGCCTCCTTAACAGATAGGCGCTGATGTCGTCCGAGTCTTCGTCTTCCTCCTGGGCGGCTGCGCTTGCAGGAGGAGGAGGCGGAGCGACCGGCGGGGTCTTAGAGACCCTGACGCCCTTCGGCGCCCCGGAGCCCTTTGGGCGGCCGGCGCCAAAAGAAGACAACCTGGCGCCCGTCGATCGGCGGGCGCCGGAAGCAGAAGACCCGGCGCTTCCCAAGTGGCCGGTGCCGGAAGATGAAGCTCCTGTCGCCCCCGGCGGCGACGGCCCGCCCTTCGGAACGTCGGCGTATCGTGGCTGGTTCCAGATCTCGTCCTTCGGGAGGGGAGCGCTGGAACAAAAGCCGAACAGAACCTGTAGAGAACACGAAGACAACACCCGAGTAAGGCTCGACCAAAAGCTGAGATTGAAAGGACCGAGCATCGGCTACTTACGTCGTTCGGCGGGTTCGCTCGGCAGAAAGGAGTCGGCCACCCGGAGAAATCTAGGCTCGTCCCCTGAGCTAGGATCTTCTCGAGTCGACCTTGCACCTCGCCCTCCAACAGCTCGTCGGCGGCCTCCCGGGTCGGATCCTCCGCGCCGGTGTACTCGTACATGGGGTGCGCTCGGAGTTTGGCCGGCTGCACCCGCCACTGGACGAAGGTAGCAACGACAGTCGCCCCGGTGACCCCGGCCTCCATCGCCTGGCCGAGCTGTGCCATCAGGACGTCGACGCTGTCCTGCTCTCGGTCGAGGGGTGGATCCGTCCAGCTTGACCTGGCTACCGGCGCCTGGCCCGAGAAGGATGGTAGCGCTGGGTTGGCATTGGCACAATAGAACCACTGGGCGTGCCAACCCTTGAGGGACGATGGCATCGGTGGGGCCGGGTAGCTTTTCGCCAACTTCACCCTCAACTGAAACCCGGCGCCTCCGACTACGGCCGGGCTGTCCTTGCTCGGCTGGGGCTTCACCATGAATAGATGCTTCCACAGCGCGAAATGCGGGCGAATGCCGAGGTAGCATTCGCAGAGCGTGATGAAGCTGGCGACGTGTAGGACGCTGTTGGGATTCAGGTTGTGCAGCTCCAGCCCGTAGTAGTACAGAAGCCCGCGCAGGAACGGGTGCACCGGAACCGAGAACCCTCGCTTGAAGAACGAGCTGTTTACCACCAGCTCACGGGTGTCCGGCGTGGGGATGGTCTCCCATGTGGCAGCGCGCCACTCGACCAGCTCCTTTGGGGGGAGGAGCCCCATCCGGACGAGGATCTCCAGCTTCGCCTCCGTCACCGTCGACTTCATCCATGGAGAGGGGGCCATTGGCTCGGCCGACGATCCCTCCTCGCCCAGCAACTTCCAAACTAAGGCGTCCTCCTCGGTCTTGCTTTGATCGGCTTCCCAATCCGGGGCTTGCATCCGAGGGAGCTGGGGAGGGGATTAGGGTTTTGGCGGGGCGGGGCGCGCAGAGCGGCTGGGAGCAAGAAGAAGACGAAGCGGCGGGCGCAAGGAGAATGCGGATGCGTTTGAGAGCGTGGGCCACTCCCGCAGCCTCTGCCGGATATAAAGGGAAGGATCGGGCGGTTCGGATTCCCCGCGTCTCCACGTTCCCGGATTCGCCGCGCCC
Organism: Stipa capillata; assembly: GCA_019208055.1. NCBI lineage: Eukaryota > Viridiplantae > Streptophyta > Magnoliopsida > Poales > Poaceae > Stipa > Stipa capillata. The sequence continues at coordinate 126,698 of JAGXJF010004084.1, forward strand.
ACGACCGCGCCGTTTCGGATTCCGCCGCACATTCGGGCGGGCCACGCCGCGCATATCTCGCGCCCACGACCAGGCTGCATCGCGATTCGTGCGGGCTTAATGAAGGAGATCCGACGGTTAGCCTTCCAGGCTGTATAACCCGACGGAATACGTCTCCGCTATATGGTGGCTAAAGCGTATTCTCCAAGAATCACTAGCTGGCTGCCTAGAGGGACTCGGCGCCGGGCGTTTTGGCCACAGAGGGTATCAGAGACTGGCCTCCAGCGAGGAACGCAGTCGGCTGAGTACACCCGAGTGAGGGGCAGTAATGGCGTGCCTCCCGAAGGCCGCGAGTCGGATGCTGAGCAACTTGGAGCCGCTGGATTCTCCACCCAGAATTCATCGAGCGCTTAAGCCTCGAAGCTCTGGTCTCTGGGATCTCCAGATTCAGTGGAATGACCCGGCATAAGACTTTGAAACTCAGAAACCTATGCGCCATGTCTGTTTTCTCTGGTTCGGACTTGGGAGTTCCAGAGGCATTCCCTCAGGGGACCCTAGCCGGCCTTAACCCTCTCGGGAAGGCCGGGTGCTACTCGGGAATTCAGTCGGGATTTATGACAAGCCCCACGCCGGGTTATCAGTCGGTCCCTGCCCCCCAGGGGTGGACCGGATGCCACTAGAGATTACCCGTTAACAGCTCACCCACCTTGACATTCCTGCCTTACGGGTGAATGTTACTTGGCTTAAATTGTCTTGTTTGCAGGAGTCCAGTCAGCCCTTCACAATCTCCCGGCGAGCCGAAGTCAGTCGGGAAGGTCATCCAGAGGCCAAGACCGGCGGCGGCGAGATCGTGAAGGACTCGGGGGCTACTGATGGTGATATGCCACCCGGGTATCCCCAAGGAGGACGAATCCGGCCTTCCAGCAACGGGATGGGCCGGGCCGGCTACTTGGAGTCCGACTACAGCACGGGGGCGCCTCACCAGCGTGGAGTACAAGGCAAGGACTAATACCTGTCCGGCTTACCCGGAATCAGTTGTAACTGAATAGGAAACTAATCTGTTAATCGACTCGGACTCTGTAACCCTACCCCGGCCGACTATATAAGGCTCGGTAGGGGACCTCCGATCGGCAGAACACCTCATCTAGCTTAATCTCCATTGCTTCATAGCTCAGGCCCCTTCGAGATCGACTCTCTAGGGCTTGCGGCACTCGGGATACAGCAATACCAGCCACCAAACACAGGACGTAGGGTATTACCTCTCCGAGAGGGCCTGAACCTGTCTAAATCTTGTCTCCCTTGTGCAGCCATCCTGATTTGCTGTGCTCACGCCGCCCCATAAATAGTATTGCCGGAATAATACTCCGACACCTACCATACTCCTTCTCCTTCCTCAAGCACAACGCTCCCGACTAGAACTGCCCGGTGACCCTTCTTCCCCACGACCGAGCGCCACCCATTCCTATGGCCTTGAGCCGACCAAGTGATACCGAGCTCCCTTAGCCAATTAAACCCCACCCCACCTTCCTCTTCTGTCCCTCATCAGGTTCCACCCATCAATTTCGACTGAGGTGGCTCCAAGTGCATAATTCCCTTTCCTCGCCGAAGGAGCCCCGCCACTGTTCCTCTTCCTGTCGGCCACAAATGGTTCCATCCAACGGTAAGCAGGTCCCCGGGAACCAATACCAGAGAGGTAAGGCCCGCGCCATTAACAGGTGGGCCGACGGTCCAGCCTGGCCTACCTCACTAAGTGGTCGCGCCCACACCGATTCCCGGCTCCGCAGCAGAGAAAGCGTAATTCCATCTTGAATAGAAAACATAAAGTAGGCAAAACCATTTTTGCTCAGAACCGGCACCTGCATGAACTGGCCGGTTTGACCACCCTCGTCCGGTTTTCTCGACCCTTCCGCCGGTTCTGAAATCCCTAGAATAAATTCAAACTTTGATTCAAATTTTTTTTTCAAATGTTGAAGTCATTTAAAACAAAAGGAGTGAGGATTAAATTTGGAACGTTTCTTTTCTTTTCTCTGAAAACCTATGCTGTGTATATGTTAGCTCTAGGGCCACCCAAAATAAGCTTTGCACCCTAACCAGTATGTCAAGATGTTTAGAACACCCGCAGGTCAGTAGGGCAAGTGTTTTGAACCTCAACCTAAGCCGCATGGTTTCTTCGATCAAAGGCACCTTCATTTTATGTTATGGGTATGTCTAGTTTTTGTAAGCTTAATGTGAGGGACCCGGTATTTTAACTTGATTCAAGGAATACACAACAAGTGAAGACGGTGACCATAGCCACTACCTGCGATGGACTATGGCCCACCCCCGCCCCGTGCGACATGCATATGACACAATGCGTATGACTCACCACGGCCTGATTGAGGGATCACGATTCCAAAAACATACGCCACAATGCGTATGACTCACTTTGGCAATGAACCGTACATTCACTTTGCACTTCACTTGAATCGAAATAAAATAGCAAGTACCTCCATATGCATCCAACCACACTCCCCATTTCAACATACACGCATGACAGACGGGAGGTGGGGGCATATGTTGGACAGCAAGTATATCATCACACGAACCACTACGATACGATAATACTACTAGCTATCCACGTTGTGAACTATTAAGTTTACATCAGTCGGTGATAACCGGAAACATATCCAAATCTGAAATAGTTAAACAACAGCGGAAGAAAGTTAAATGAGTCCCACAGCGGCGCATCAACTGCTGCCCAAAAGCCCAAAATAATTCCCATGAGTCGTAAGCCAACCAAGGAAACCACGGAATTAGGCGTCATCGAAGTAATCCTCGACCACTGGCTCACCTGCAGAGATCTAGGAATATCCTAGGTGAGTACAAACGTACTTGCAAGACTTATTCGTGCTTGATTAAATGTCCTACACATACTTACTACAACAAAAATTAAACATGATGCGGCTCAAATCATTAAGATATGACAACACTAGCATGGCATTAACGATATGAAGGAAAACATGGGATATAACTCGCAGTCCAGATTTCACACAAACCAATAACCAAACATAATAGCACTCCAAAGTGATTCCTCAACCATTTGGGACAGCCCACAACTCAACCTTAACCTCAATTCAACAAAACCGCATATTTATTCATTCTCTCGGATCGTTACCGGCAATACGATCACCCTGGATATGACGAGTGCATTTTCCTTGGAGGTTGCAAGGCTCCAAGTGATATCGAGACTTACCTCGATCATATCCCAGCATCGATTCTGCTAACGTCCACGCGGTGATAAGGGAGGTGCACGATGAAGTTACCTCAGATTGGTATAGTGACAAGCACACTTCTAAACACCCGGTCGCATTCTGACACTTCAATAAATACCAATCGTATTCATCGTGCAAAACCCTCGGCTCTCACATCTCACTTAATTGAGTTCAATTTGATAGGGCAACAAGATTAAGTTTCAGCCACAGCTGAACATAACACACAACCTCTCCTAACATGCTAGTTTCCAGCATTCCGACCATTACATCTAAGCAAACAATCCTACCACAAGCACAAATAGGTAAGCATATGTAATGACAATAAAGAGGTGCAACAAGCTCTGCTTGCCTTGGTCACAGGGTTCCGGATCTTGCTCTGAAGTGAAAGCCGAGTGGTCTCCTTCTTCGGGCTCTAATGCGAACGATAAGCGATACCGGAAAAGAAACGGTAGAAGAACAATAAGGTCCAGCATGAATGCATGATGAATGATGCTAGATACATTTTTCTAAAGTAATCTACTGATGTTTAGGAGCTAAGCGAGCATTGCTCAAGTTTAAACTTGTAGAGATTAAATCGTAATCCTAATCATGCATGCATGTCCGGTTAAGCTTGGGTTCTTCTTAGGTTTGAAAGTTACTATTTTTAGTGGATGGTCATGTCTTGAAAAGTGTAAGTTATGAAAGTGTTCTACAATACAAATCTAACGCAATTGGAATCGCTAAATTTGGAGTTATATCCATCAAGTTATGAATCATCGAAAAATATCGTATAAATGGGAATGAAATAATTCAAACTGAGATTGGCCAGGATTTATAATTTAAATTTTGAGATTTCATCCACACCAAGTTATAGATAATTTCATAAGGTTTCCAGAAAGGTATAATTTGCCCAATTTGGAGTTACGATTTGAAAGTTATCACATTTCGAAGATTGTCGGAAACCCTAACCCTAACCTCTGCGAAAAACAAAATTGCTATATGCACACAGAATCCTAATGACCTCTGTCTCGCTGAAACCGAAAATGCTAGGTACACCCGAGGATTCAACCAAAAACTTAACCCTAGACCTGACTACCCCTCACTGACAGAAGGGGCCCAGTGGCAGCCAATGGGAGGCCACCACGTTGCCCCTCTTGCTCCTCTCTCTCTCGGTGTGGAGGTGGCCGGTGCCCTCACCGGAGCATCACTGGAGATGCTCCGGGCAGCAACAGGGGGCAAGGTGGGCTCGGGAAGGTGGCGAGGGCTCCGGCTGCTCACCCCGGGACCAAGGCGTCGGCGAGGGGAGGTCGAGGAGGCTGGGGAAGGAGCTTAACGGCGAGGGCGGTGGGGATGCTCCGGTCGTCGGTGGGGAAGATGCCCGGGCGTGGATCTGCACGAAGGGGGAGGCGAGGGAGTTAAAAGGGGAGGAGGCGAAGCTCAGGAGCAAGAAAATGGAGCTAGGGGACCGCTGGAACCGCAACGGAGTTCGTCGGAGACCTGGCCGGAGGCGAAGAAGAGGGTGTCGGCTTGGATCTGGCGGCGGAGAGGAAATGGGGGAGGATCTAGAGTTCGTGCGGGGGGAGGAGGAAGAGGGAAGGGGCTATCTGAACGAGGGCTTTATAGGGCGGCCGGTTGGAGCGTCGGGGTGGCTCCGCCGCCCTCCATGGCCACCCGGCGGCGGCGACGTGGCGGGGGCACCCTGACGAGCGGGCCCAGTCGTCAGGTGAGAAGGGAGGAGGCGCATGGAGGCCGGGGGCGTTTTCACGGAGGGAAAACGGAAAATGGGAGGGGGAAAGCGGGTTCGGGGCTGATGGGGGTTTAGTGGGCCGGCCTGTGGGCTTGGCCGAATGGGCCTCGGCCCGGTTCCCTTTTTTTTAAAATAATGTTTTTCTTTTTCTTTTGCAAACAGATCTAGTTGTTTAATTCAAATGAGCACCCAAACGAGCTCCAAATAAATTGAAATTTTTACACAACCCCTAAAATAGAGTTTAGAAGCTACTGTAAAATTTTGAGGTCACTTGGAATTGATTTGACCTGAATTTGAATTTAAATTCAAATATGCCTCAAAATTGGTTTGAACTATAGCTAGGCTCTAAACACTTCAAAAAATTCCAAAATTTCTCCTGTAGCTAGAGTTCTCATCTTTATGGCCACATGTAGATTTTTACAACTTTTCATCCGCAGGGATATTGCTTAATCATCTAATTATAATTCAGCCCCCTTTTGCAAATTGACTTCCATTCTCCAATTGAGTTAGCAAGACATGCTGGCTTTGGATGAAATTGTTGGAGAGGGGAATTTGCATGGTGATCCACTAAGAGGGTCACTGATCTTCTCCACCTACTATTACTAATATTGCGGTTTGATAAACCAAATAAGTTGATTGGTGTTTGTTAAACTAACCACCGAGGATGAGATATGTACGTATTCTATAAAATATAATTTTTATAGATTTAAGTTTATGCAAGTGTGGGTGTGGGGGTGATGGAATGAATGCGAAATGAAATGCAAAACCTAATCGCAAATTAGAAATGGGTGTTACACTTAACCTTCAAACCTCAGAGCCCCGCCATTAACTTGAGTTCACACATATCCTCCCCAGGCTTTATCTTAAGATGTTCATAAGCCGAAGATTTAGGGATTAGAATCCAACACCTATCTTTCGAAAACCCTAAAACTGAACTCGCTCACCTCAACATCCGGACACTTAATGCCCCACTTTGTTAGTAATTTATTTTGAGCATGCATAACATTTGGTTCTCGCTGGTGTTACCCCACCTGGTTGTTTATTTGGTATTTCTTTCAACGTGTAGTTGACGGAGTGAGATACGTGCGCCAGGAAGATCTGGAATCATCCCTACGCCAAGAACAAGAGCAGGAACTGCCAAGGAAGCATTTCCACCTTGATCATATTGAATCCCATATGTGTGAGATTTAATTATTTTGTTTGCGAAACTTGCATGCTATGTGGATATCAATGATATTTTATGCTAGACCTAGCTATATCCAGTAGGTGCATATGACGTAGGTCTAGAAATCCGACCCTTGTAACCCTAGACAAAATTTAGTCGGTTGTCATGCGATCGACAAAATAATAAGGGTATAGGCATTAGCCGTGCTTAGACCTGCTATAGTTAAAAATAAAGTTTCGTTCGGTTATACAAACTTCCTCGGACATGGGATTAAAACCCTCGGATTGCAAGTGCTTTCCGAGAAGACTGTTTGAAAGTAATGTTTCCCAAAACCCCAAATAAAATGAAGGATGATTTTGATTTGGGTGAGAATGGTAAGGGCAGTTCGGGGATGTAGAGTAACAGGTGGTAGCATGATCGTCGAGGACGAATATGGATTCTTGCTCGAATCAATCAAGGACCGAGCCTAAGTGCCGCTAAACCAGTCCACACCGTACGTCCACATGTCCTTTATGGGAAGGACTTGACTACATACCCCGTCGAGTTCTAGTGTCGGGACCCGCGGGAAGTAAGGGGAATGTGCTAGGTGGATTTGCATCCCTAGAGGATCTCCACGGGACTACATGGGTAGAGATTCTTAGTGAGCTCCACGTAGTACGTGGATAAAGGTTCGACACAAAGGTGGAGAGTCCCATTTTTGGTCCGGGACGTAAAAGTTGGGTTACCCATCTAGCGGGTCTGGCTCTAGTATGAAAGCAGGTGAAAGATCTCGTTGTAATAACCCTGCCGATAAACCTCGTGAAGTGTATTCGTTAGCGCTCGGCAACAAGGGGGACTTACATCTTGTGGGTAAAGCTGTACAACCTCTGCAGAGTGTTAAAAACTATTCGAATAGCCGCGTCCTCAGTTATGGACATGAACTGGTAAGGCCACACATTGGTTAGATTGAGTTTTGTTTGAGAAAAGCCTAGGAAAGGGACTAAGGACGTGGGCATGATGTGTCGACAGAGTGCAATTTATGCTACATGGCTGGTAGCTACGAATTGCAGAAGAAGGGCTAGCCATTCTACCCGGGGTAGTATGGGTTGGAGCCATGAGTTAAGCAGTGATTGGCGGAGCTATCACTCTGAGATGCGAAAAGGAAGTAGTGGAGTCTACCTCGAGTGATGTTTTGTTACCTTAAATTATTCTAGTTTTCAAAACTGCTTTGGAATCTACTATTCACTTATTTAAATTAAAAACTTATATTTCCGCACAACTTGCAACATAGAGTAGAGTTGTTTCCCTTGAATCACACCCTGCATGAAATAATGCCATATTACTCTCCTGTGGGAATTGCTTGCGAGTACATTTAAAGTACTCACCTGGCTTGTTGATATGGCCAGATGAAGAGGAGTACCTCTCCGACGGCGACGACAGTGACTTCGGGGGCTAGGGCGGTTTTCCCCAGTCAGTTGCCTGTGGCTCGGCATATTGATGGGCGAGCTACCACGTATTTTATTTCCGCTGCTATTTCAATTCGGCTAATAGGCCCGGTTTGTATGAATTAAGACCATAATGGTTATTTATGTAATAAAGGACTCGGTATTGTATGTCGATGTTATCAAGTGCTTGTGTGTACTAGCCATTGATCATGGGACTCGTACAAATAAACACAAGGGTTTATCTGGCCTCAAAACCGGGTACGCCACATGCATGTTGCTTGTTTCATTACTTTGTGCGAGTGCTTCCTAGGGATAGAGCCGCATTTTGCCCTTTGTCATCAAGCCTCAGCCCAGTAAGAATAAGCCAGCCGTAGTAGGGGGTGCCGGGTTTCAGTTGAGAGCTGGCACTGTCAAAAATTATCTTGAGATCCCATTCTAGTCATCCAACAAAGGGTGGCACTCAGAGTATATGCCCATGGAGACTTTATTTTGACGGATCGGTTTGTAGAAGTGGGCAAGGTATCGGCAATGTTTTAGTTTCACCAAATAATGTTGTTTATGAGACATCGGTCTGACTAGAGTATTCTTGCACTAATAATCAGGCAGAGTATGAGGCGCTGCTGTTTGGTTTGCAAAACTTAGTAGATATGGGTGTGAAAGACGTAGATGCTTGTGGGGATTCACTGCTAGTAGTTCAGCAAGTTAATGGAGAATTTCAGTGTTTTGACGGGTTGTTGAATAGTCATTTAGACCGGTGCTTGGATATAATTAAATCTCTAGATACGTTTACTATCAACCATGTGCCTAGGGAAGAAAATTCTAGAGCCAACTATCTGGCACAGCAAGCATCCGGATACCAAGTCGGCAGAGGGAAGTTTTTCATATCAAGAACACCGATGCTCACTGCTGTCGGAGGCAAGGCTGACTTGTTGGAAGTCGAAGCCGACTTGCTTAGAAGCCGTACCGACTTGGTGGGCACTAGTTCAGTATAAGAACCACAAGTAGCCGAGTCGGCGGGCAACTTAGAATTTAATGATTGGAGAGTACCTCTAGCTAGTTATTTGAAGGATCCGAGTCAAACAAGGGATAGGAAGATTCGGCGGCAAGCTATAAAATATACCTTGTTGAACGACGAGTTGTATCGCCGAACAATAGATGGGGTACTGTTGAAATCTTTGGGTCCCGACCAGTCGAGAGTAGCTATGGGGGAAGTGCATGAAGGGATATGTGGAACACATCAGTCGGCCCCTAAGATGCAATGGTTATTGAAAAGAGCTGGTTTCCATTGGCCGACGATGTTAGAAGATTGTTTTCGATACTATAGAGGATGTGAAGCATGCCAGAAATTCAGAAATGTGCAATTGGCACCCGCGGCTATGATGAACCCTATTATAAAGTCGTGGCCGTTTAGAGGATGGGGCTTAGACTTCATTGGTCAGATACATCCTGCTTCTTCTAAGGGTCACCGCTTCGTTCTTGTGGCTACGGATTACTTTACTAAATGGACTGAAGCAGTTCCACTAAGGAATATGACCCATAAGGAGGTAATTAGTTTTGTTCTAGAACACATTATTCACAGGTTCAGTATTCCTCAAACCCTGACGACTGATCAGGGTGCTTCTTTTATGTCTCACCAATTTACTGAGTTTGCCGAGTCCTTTGGAGTCAGATTGCTGAACTCGTCGCCTTATTATGCCCAACCAATGGACAGGCCGAGTCTAGCAACAAAACTTTGATTAAGCTTATAAAGAAGAAAATTGAAGAGCATCCGAGAAGGTGGCATGAGGTGCTTTCGGAAGCTTTGTGGGCTCATCAGATATCTAGACATGGAGCAACTCGAGTAACACCGTATGAGTTAGTATATGGACAAGAGGCAGTGCTACCTGTAGAAATTAACTTGCAAGCTCTTAGAGTAGCCAGACAAAATGATTTGTCGGCTGAAGATTACAATAATTTAATGCTGGACAGGATAGATGAAGTCTCAGAAGAAAGGCTAATAGCCTTGCGGGAGATTGAAAAGGAAAAATTAAGAGTGGCTAAAGCTTATAATAAAAGGGTGAGAGAGAAATCGTTTCAGATAGGAGACCTAGTATGGAAGACGATTTTACCTGTTGGAACCAGAAGTAATAAATTCGGCAAATCGTTGCCGAGTTGGGAAGGCCCGTATAGAGTTGTAGAGATTGTCCCTGGAAATTCTTATTTTGTGCAAACTTTACAAGGAGAAGGTTTGCCTAAAGCTCTTAACGGGAAGTATTTGAAGAAGTTTTATCTGAGCTTATGGCAAGAGGCTTGATAGCCGGTGTGGCCGATATGTTATCTCGCTCTGAGAAATGACGTAGTATTTTCGGTAAATACCATTATACCAAAAACAGGGGGCATGTGTTTATAGCGTAATTTGGCTTTGAGATTTATTCAGTTGGCCGAATTAGTATTGCTGTTAGGGGTTAGGATAATGGATTAACAAGCTGTGGATTTAGTGTTAAACTCTTAATGCAGGCTTGACTATTTCAGCACCGGGTGGCTTACGCCATCAAGTAACGAGCAGTACCTCCGGGTACCAAGCATTGGCAGGCCCGAGTACTCGCAACCCGAGTACCCGTGATGCCGGGTGCTCACGTCCCCGAGCACCAGTGCGCCCGAGTACCGAGTACTCGTTCCCGAGTACTGGTGTTCCCGAGTACTAGCGACCCCGAGTACTGGTGTTCTCGAGTCCCCAAGAAGGTCCAAACCGGATTCCAAGTGGCTAGAGCCGAGTCCTTCTTAGTAGAACCAAGTCACGACGCTACCGAGTTGATCCGTGGATGGGTTGATATGACGAGTCATCTACTTCCAAGACTTATCCAACGCTAGAGATTTCGACTTGGAGGATAAGAAACCACGGGTGATCGCGAAAGGAAGTTTAATCTTGGATTCGGAAAGATACTCGGTTTATATGGAAAGATATTTCATACACAAGGAAGAGTCCTGGTGTTGGGGGAGTCTAGCTAAGCCTTCG
>JAGXJF010004085.1:0-17760 GCA_019208055.1 Stipa capillata
ATAAAGAAGCCCAATTGAAGAAGGATTACAAGACAATTAAATCAATCATCAAGCATAGTGGCATTTCATGAAACCCAACTATATGCATTATAAGCGCCACAGCTGAGAAATGGGATGGGATCATTGAAGTAAGCTTCTAACCGTTCTAATTCAATTTTTTGTTGTACCCAAACTATCTTTGATCCTTCTATTACTTGGTAGGAAGACCCGAAGCTAAGGAGGTATGAAAATTAGGAGGTATGAAAATAAGAGCTTTCCATTATTTGAGGCGCTAGATCTCTTGTATGAAGATAAGTTAGTGCTTTTCTTTTAAGTGATCTCAAGGTAGCTACTATTTTCTTATAGACTCACTTGATGTCTTAATAGGTAAATTGGCCCAAGGAAAACATTGCTTCACTTCTAGTCTGCCCACTCAATTGATAGAAGAAAAAGAGAGCACTTTGAATACAAGTTCTGATGTTGGAAGAAAAAATAAAATACAGTCAAGTGCTAGTAGGAAACATCTCAGAGATAAAAGAGAGAGTACCATAGATCCGCCTCCAAAAATGATGGTCATGGAAAGCCATGGAATGTATAATTACACCATTGAAGACGAAGGACAAAACCATGTATGAAGTTGAAAGAAGGCATGCCATTAGGAGGAGTTTTGATCCTCAATTGTTAGTAAATCACAATAGTGAAGAATTTGCGGCTGAAGACTGTGATGAAGATCATGCTAATTCAAGGAGCAGGATTGGTGGAGGACAAGGAGCAAGAATCAAGAAGCAAAAGGGTCCACATCGGCACCACGCATTGAAGATAGCATGCTAGCTTACGTTGAACTCAAGAGAGAACAATCAAGGATGAAAGACCAATCATTGCAACAAGGACAACAATACTCAATTTGCAAATACTTGGAGGTATTGAATGGTATGGTTGATTTGTCCGATGAGATCAAGGTGCTTGCTTCCGTTGTCACTAAGGATTCAATGAACCAAGAGCTTTTTCTGTGCTATGATTCAAGGCTTCGAGGGTTGTGGTTGAAGAAGGAAGTGGCGAAGCTTAGAACTCAATTGTCTCCATGTAAGTGACTAGACAATTGTTTGCTTATGTAGTGACAATTTTACACTAATGTTGCTTATGTTGATCCATATTTGACAGCTAGTAGTAGCCTCTCTTTTGCTCTAAGGAACCCAACACAGATAGATCCCAAGATTCAGAAACTGATAGATGGCTGTCCTTCATTTGACCTAGGCGTGTAATCGATGATGGTGAAGTTACGGCTCTCTTAAGGTGCATCACTTTCACCTCCAAACTCTACTTTGTGGTACTCTTTTACCTTTATTTGAAATGTTGTAAAGAGATATACACGTAATCTATTGCAAGTATGAAATGCAGTAAATAAAGGAGACAAGAGACAAACAGTGTATGATCCAGAGTTCGGATATCCACTGATATCCTACATCTCCGTTTGAGGATCCGATCACGCTTTATCAAAGGTGGGCTCTCTCTTAAGCCGCTTTCTCTCGAGGACTCTCCGGAGTCTCCCAAATCATTATGGTTAGCTCTTTCCTCCACTCTCGGAGATGGCGAGCTTCACAACCACTTCACAATCTCCCAGGCCTCCTCACAAGCTTCTTGAGGAGATCACCGAGTCACCACCATCAAGCCGTCTAGGAATCGGTGGCCTCCAAGAGTAATAAACTCTCGAACTCTCGCTCGAGCATGGTCGACGCCGAGTGCTCAACTATGCAACTTATGCACATACCTTGTTTAATTTATGCATAAAAGTTTTCCCCACACCTCACAAATGGCAACACATGCATTAGAGGCTTGGGAGAGGGAGGAAGCTACAAGGATGCTCACAAATGAAGAATAGAGACAACAACTTTCTTCCCCAACTGGCCAAATGGGGTATATATACCCAAACACTCAAAATCTAGCCGTTTGGGAAAGCTGGCAGGGTGATTGGTTTAAAACCGCCCTTATGCTGGCTTAAACTGCCCCCTTCCAACAGTCGAAAAACGGCTATTTTTCCACTTCCGAAGGGTCCGGGTGGGCCGGATTGCTACTGAAAAGCCGGACCTCCACTCAGAGGGTCTGGATTTTGCACACCTGGATTGTCCGGATCAACCCCGGAGGGTCCAACCGGCGTCAGATGCAGAGTTGACCGGACCAGTCTGACTAGGCCGGTTAGACCATCCTCAGAGGTCGGTCAGACTGCCCTGGTCAGTCAAGCTAAGAAACACTCAGTTTCCTGCTTTTTTTCCCGGGAACATAAATTCGAGCGACCCATTACACAAAAGGACTTTCACCTTAGTCCATAAACTCTGGAAATCGACCTTCCTGAGTCTGTGAACCAAGGTCAGAACACTCTGACCACTTAGGTCAAGAAGCAACCACACACCGAGACACAAAGTCAGGGGCAAACTCACACGACATCAAACTAGGTCCAAAGCCTTCGAGCACTCACATCTTAGAATCTCCGGACATGCTATAACCCAAAGCTCTAGTACTCGCAACACAAAGGCAACACGATGATATGCAACATATTCGAATACTTGAGCACTCGACACATGACGTGGACAAGCTAATCATCCGATAGCCCCTCTTAATAATATGGCTATCTAACCTGTAATTCGGTCTCTCTCCAAACACCTAGAGACCAGTAAGGTGGAAAACCCTAACTAGGCATACATTTGCCTTGAGCTTTCCTTTTGAGCTTGATGATGATCGTCACCCTTGCTCCAAGCTGAAAAGCATCTTGATCATGCTTGTATCTCGATGTCTTGCATGTAAATCCCCCAAGATCTTTGCAAGAAAACTTTCTCTTGCGTTCATCTTCACTTGTCTATCTTCATTAGATGGACCGCAAGCTTCCAAGCTCATATCTTCTCATCATGTATATCTTGGAGTTTGCTCTTCTTATCTTGATGATTATCATCTTGCTGTCATCCTCTAATGGACTCCATGAGCTTGACTCTTCATTGCATGTCCATGAATAGCACCTAACCCGCACACATACTCTTTCACATAGAGATATCATGGATTAGTTCATAAGAGGCAATATATGAATATCTCACCATAGTCACTTGATCATACTATCTCAAATGACATATTCCTTTTGCTCATGCGTTGACCGTCTTAAGTCCACTTCCTTGAACTTATATCTTGGTCAACGTCTTTTCTTGAACAACTTTATGCATATATTTTGGCTTGACGGTGTTCTTCTTGAATCCCGCTCATACTCTTCATGCATTACCATGACCATTTGTCTACACCATCTCAAGTGATATACTCTTTATGCTCATGTGTTGACTATATTCAATCTATCCTTGAATTTGCACCATGGTCAACTTTATCTTCTTTTTGAGCTTTGACTTCTTGATGCATATCTTTAATTCACAACATTCTTCCCGAATCCGTCCAATGTTCTTCATGTATCACCTATAGACATAACCTAATATCCAATCTTCACAAAACATGTTAGTCTACCGTCGCCCCCATACACTTCAAATCATACACACACGGTGGACGGAGAGATGTGATAAACAATTTAATAACCACAACGCAAACTCTAGAGAGAGATTTACAGAATTAAATAATCATATCCCTTACACATGGGCAAAATAGGTGATTAAACATAAGAGATTCAAATGTCATAAGTACCGACTTGATACATTAAATTTAGAAGTGGAAACATAAACGAAATAAAAACTCGATGGTACAGGAGACCATCATCAAAACCATGAAACGCCCACAGGATCATACCAACTTGGTAAACGATATAGGCGGCAAACATGACAGTCATCTATATTAATTCACCTATACTACTAGTTCTAGTGGGAATCAATTCGTCATCTTTGTTAGGAACAACCTTGAAACCTTCTTTCTTTGGCACACAATGAACCAGACTCACCCATTTGCTCTTTGAATATAGGATATATTATGCCTGTCTCGAGGAGTCTGTATCACTTCTTTTCTTACCACATCTTTCATTTTATGCTTTAATTGGTGTTGGTGTTCAATTACTGGTTTGGCTCCCTCCTCCATATGTATGCGGTGCATGCGTAGCGAGGGTTCGATTCCTTTGAGATCATCCAATGTGAAGCCGAATGTGGGATGATGTGCTCAGCGCACCTCCAATAATTTGTCCCTCTCCTTCTCTGAATGATTAGCACTAATAATGATAGGATATTTTTTTGAGTCATCGAAAAATGCATACCTTAGATTTTCTGGTAAAGGATTCAAATCAGGTTTTGGCATCTTATCGATTCCTTGTGGTTCCAGAGACTCGTAAGAATCTTTCAATCCTTGTTTTTCTTCTTTAGCTTCATCTAGCATTTGCTCATAGAAAATTTTCACTTCATCCTCCTCTAATTCTTCATTGTCTAGTAGACTTCTTTCGAAGACATCATTAGGTGTAGCTAAGTGAATGGCAACTAGAGAGCAATAGCATCATCATCTTGAGGATCTCTGTAATAAGGGCTATTAATTTTTTTTGAAAAATGAAATGGCACTTTATCTATTGCAAACATTGGAGTTATACTCTCTTTCTTGCAGTCAATCTCTGCACCTGCAATGTTCAAGAAGGGTTTACCATAATACTAGGATAAAAATAATCTTTAGTATATCCATAATAACAAGATCTACTAGGTAAATAAATCCCGCAACCAAGACTTGAACATCATAAAGAATAATATCGGTTGTTCCATCAGTTCTATTGGCAACACTAATAATCATATTGGTTGCTCTAATCAGTCCTCCTCAAAGACCATACAAGAAATAACACTAATGCTAGAACCAAGATCACAAAAACCATAATAAAATATATCATTAAAAGAGTAGAGAATAACTGGCTTACCAAAAGTTTTACTTGCTTTACCTTTAACCAAAAGAGAGGCATCCTTTTCAAGGTTGACGACTTGTTCTTCTTCAAAGTTGTCGCATACCAGTTCTTTAACAATATTGATTTCTGGTTTAATCGTTCCCTCTATAATCTTCGTTTTCTTGACTCTTTTACTCACATTTTTTCCTTCCACCTGGTGTTGCAATACTTGAAGTGGAATCAGTAGAGGAAGTATATAGGTGCTTTTCTCCTTTTTCTGCAACAACTTGTTACATCAGCTTATGGTAGATATTTCAATTGGTGGTTCCTTGATAGGCTCTTTATAAACTTCCTGTTTTTCTTGGATACCTCCAAATGTTAAGAAAAAACTCAACCAATTATTAGTCTAAGTTGATTTTTTAGTATGGCAATTAGCTTCCAACCAATTACTGATCAAAGTTATCAAATATTATAAGTTTTGACACCCCTAAAAGTTGGCTTTTTAAAACATTGACATGCAACTTGGGGTTGCAAATAGCTGAACAGACACGCGTCCAGACCGACCAAACCCACTCGTCTCCCAACCCAAGAAGCACGGCTCCACCCCGGCGACTCCGCGACGAGCCGGACGACCGCCGCGTCCCACGGCGGACGGAGAAGGAGACTCACCGGGCCGACGCGCCCTTGGTCGAGAGCGACTATCGCCTTCCTCTTCGTCCTTCGGCGAGCTGCAGGCGAGGAGGCCTCGGCCTCGGCCTCTCCACCTCTCTGCAACTACAAGGTGCCGTCGCTGTTCCTTTCACCTAGAAGTAGAATCGAGTTGGATTGTAAATGCCAGCAATCTTATCCTTGATGTGATTTCTTCGGGATGCGAACCCTAGAACGAAACCCACATTTATTCTGCAAAGTACCCTAGAAACCCAAGCCGGACCTGAAGGATTTGTCCGTGATTCATTCAGGTGGTGAAGCATTCGGCTGTAACGTGGCACGTTTATTTGGTCCTCGTGGCTTTTTTTCTTTTTGGGAAATCCGTGTGGTTTTAACCACCGTTTACACATAGATTCAGCTGTCGAGTTTCTGAATTGAATAATTCCATGGATTTTGTGCCGCCAAGTGCAGATCCCTTCTCTGCGGTAGTTCCTTGGGCTCGAAACAATGAAACATCATCCATTGCCTAGTGTCATCTCCTTGTGCTACACATGATATTATTTGTTATTTGTTTCAAGGAGTGAGAGCAACGGAACACCTTGAAGGCTACAGCTGTTTAAATCATTTTTGGTATTACTTTGAAATGGCAATTGCACATATCATATGGCTTATTTGCAGTGGCGTCCAACACCTTCACTGTTACTTCAACCATATTCAACCCAACTAGTATGCTGACTCCATGGCTCAGCTTCGGTTGGCCTGAATTTTGTTTAAGGCTGAAAACTGTTGTTTAGGAGATGTGAAATTAGGTCACTAGATTTGTGATATATGTTGCTTCGGTGTTAAGGAGATCCAAGTGAGGGCCAGCATTACCGTGTTAGTATAGATCCCTGCTTTTGTGCTGAGAGGGCATTTCAGTTTCTAAAACTAGTGAGCATTTACGGATTCGTCCCACGGTTCAATGCTTAAATGGTAGGTGGGTGTTCAACTGCTCGTGCACCCTTGTACTGCTAGTTTGTGTAATGTATCTGGATCCTGGTTCCACTGCTTCTTTATATTAATTTCCATCTGAAACACCTCAATATCTGTTGGGCTGGAAGCAGTAGTTCATTTTTAACCCCGTAGTCATCCACGTGTTTTCTCTTTTTTTGTTGAAAATAAATGAAGGGACACAGTGGGACACCTTTAACTTCATAATTTTTTTAAGCAACTTTAACTTCATTATTATTAGTATAAAGGGAAAAATATTTCTAGTTAGTATCAGAAACTGGGGGAAAAGGAACACCTATAAGGCAGTAACTATCACCCTTTTTTTTAGAAGATAATAGCTTGGTAGCGAAACATCAAATATTCAAATGACTTTTTGATATTTGATAGCTGAAGAGGAAGTAAAACTGTGCTCGTCTGTAGAGCATTTACTATAAGATTTTCAGAGTTACTAGAACATCGAGCCTGCTAGACAGTTTCACTTGTGTTTAAGTTTAGCTTGTACAAATGTCTTGCTGAGCATTGACGGATTAATTTAAGTTTATTTAGATGCAGTCCTTATCCTAATTTATGTATTCTCTTTATCTTCTTTTTGACATATTGTTTATCAAACATGGAGTGAAATCAGGAACTCAGTATAATTCTGCATTTGTAAGCACAATCCTTGCTAAGCTTACATGCGTTTAACAGGCTATCATAATACGAAATTTAAAAACATTGGGAAGAGTGGAGGAAAAAAAGGTAAATACCATATGACCACAATACAAGCTTTACTTATCTGTAGAAAGGTCGATGACTGTAACTTTGGTTGGGAGTACATCTTGTCTTTGGTGGAAAGCATTCCTGGTGCTTTCTCAGGCTTAGTTGGCCGATATGCACTGCAGAAACTTTTCATGGGTCCAACTGAAAAATTGTCCTTGAAATTCGAACGACTCTTAGAACTTTGTCACAAATTTACAGGCTACCCTGCTAGGGATTATACATCCACTTTTTGTTTCCTAATAAGAGTGACTGAAAAGTATCATTTGGTGTGTGACTGTTGATTAATTTCATTATCTTGATAGAAGTTGCAGAATGAAGATTCCCCCAATTTTCATGGCGTAAACTATATCTGAAAGTTTGACTTGATGAATTAAGTTTTCCCTAGCTTCTTTATGATTTTATTTTGGTTACTTATTACCTGGATCTTATGTATGTCTGTGTTGCCTTAATTCCAGTGTCAAAAAAGGTCTCTTCTCTAGCCTGATGATAAAATTTTTCCCATTGGCATTCATATTTGCAGGTCTCATACACCCATTCCTTACTAATGTGCTGCTCAGCTCCGTGCATAACCATGGCTTCTGTAGATGGAGACATCTCAGCTCTGCTCTGTGAACCAAGTCTACTTGAAGAGCAGCCTGAGGCTTCTGGATCTGATGATGTCTTGCCTGCTATTTTGGAAGGCAGTTGAACTTTCACCTGAGGAGGCGGCTTGGGCTGATTCGTGTTTTGTGCAGACTTCTGAACTGACAGATGTCGATTGGGGAGCAATGAGGAAAGCCTTGCTTGATTCCCTTGAAAAGCCAGTGGAAAGTCCCTATGATACCATTGAAGCCGTTGATGAACAAGGCACCCATGTTGTTCGAGGGGCAAAACCTCATTCTCTCTATGTTGAAAAAGTTACCCAGCATGAGGACGTGGACATGGAGCAAAGAGGTAATAGTGATGACGACAAGGATACCGCTGAAGCTCGCAAGGTTGCTAATGTAATTAGAGGTGCAGATGAACATGGTAAGCAAATGGATGGATATCTAGAAAAACCTGAAGATGGTGATCAGTTGGTTCCATCTGAAGTTGTTGATCAGACAGAGTCGAGAGATTCTATATTCAAGGTTTGTGATCTAGCTGCCATTCTCTGATGACGAGAGTGAGCTTGAACTCATTAAGGATCTGAAGAAACTTCTCAGGGACAATCCTCCGGAGGCTGCACATCTACCTTGATGCGGACATCATCATGGTCGACATGCTCAAGTCCGCTTCGGATACTTGTTGAGCCAATGACAAGAGCTCAAGCAAAGGCCACACGACATGAGGTGACTCTATTCCGTGATGACTATCCATTTGACTTGAGCATGAATGGTATGCTACCTAATGTTTTGACTTTAGATATGCCAAGGTATGAAGGACCGACTAAGGTGGAAGGGAAATGAACCAATGAATAGACTCAGAGCACCAAACTCAAGGTGGAGAGTAAATGGAGCAAGAGAGGAGCCAAGTATCAAGCCCAACCACGTCCGAACTACTGCCTCGGACCCTCCGGACGTGCATTGAAGATGAAGCCCCGGACTGTCCGGTTGATGCCCGGGCCTCCGGATTTGACTGGACCTTCCACCCGGATAGTTCGGATGAGAGTCCGGATCCTCTCTGGAAATCTCGGACCTCCCACTTAGACACTCCGGACGAGAGTCCGGGTCTTCTCTGAAAGTTCCGGAGGTCAGCCCGGACCCTCCAGCCACCCGGACTGTCCGGCCCCAATCCGAACAGTCTGTATCTGCCTACGCGCAGTTAAACGGGCCACGGCCCATATATCTCTTAAGTGGAGGGTTAAACTATAAATACCGTACTTCCCACTAATTAGGGTTTTCAGACTTGTTGTTTAGACTAAAGTTGAGCTTAGCTCCTAATCTAGAGTTCATCCCTCTAGATTAGAGTTTCCACCTTAGGCCTTACTTTCTCTTGTGGATTGTAAGGATCGGCGCATGCCTCCGAGTGGTAATCGTGATATTCATTGTTGACTTGGTTTTCTAGTTCTTAAAGGTTTTCTCATTGGAGTTTGTTGTTGGGGTGGGTTTTTCATTTAGGCTTTCCTAGTTATCAATCCAATCCGTGAAGATTGGGAGCCACCATATCAACTTGGTATCAGAGTCAAGGTTTCCACGGTTTGGATTTGTATCCCCTCCTTTCCCTAACTCCAATTGCTAGCTTTGTTTTGGTTGTTCTTGCCTATTTCGAAAATCTCACAAAAAGCCCGATTTGAGATCTAGATGCAATTCAGAGTTTTGAGTGAGTTTTGGTTGGTTTGATTCATTAGATCTTTGTTATACTTGTTGATTTAACCTTCTTTTGCGTTATTTTGGACAATTTCGTTGTTTGCTCCCTCTAATTTGGTGGATTTCGGTCCGCCCACATCTCAGATCTGCTCCTCTATTCACCAGTCGGACAGTCCGGGCGGCTGGACCCTCCGGATTCGACCCTGGACAGTCCGGATTTAGCAAAACTGGACGCAACAGCTTTACCGTTTGGGGCATAACTTCCACATCCGGTGTCCGATTTCAGTTAAGCTAACAACAAACTCTAGGCCATAATCATTGGCACCAACCTCGACAAGCAAGGTAAAATCTCCGAAAAGGTCATTCTTCGTTGCAACTTCTTGTGAGCCAATCTTTTCTTTTGCGAAAATTTTGATCCTATTAAGACTAGTTCATTGGTGATTGTTAGGGTCTTGTATACTTGTACTACTTAGAATATCTTTCCCAAGCAATCAAAAAAGTTAGTCTTATAAGATCTTGGCATAAAGAAAAAGAGGAAGAATCACAAAAAAAGAGAGAAAGAAACATGTAAATGACATTGATCCTTTTGTAGGGAAAACGCAAGTTTGAAAAGAAATCTAAATAGGGAGAGTAGTCAAGTGTATAAATCCTTTGTCCTACAAATTTGCAATCGAGCTAGCGTCTTTCCTAGTATTTGTGCAACATGAATTTCTAGTCTTCGCTAGGAACATTCTTGTATTAGCTCAATTCTTGGTTGCACAAATCCCAGTATCTTTGTGTGTGAGTTGCCTTGTGCTTTGCTTATATCCTTTAAGATCAACTCTTGTTGCATTGTTTTTATTGTGGATTATTACTAACCTTTGTGAAAAGATCTTAGGAGTCGACTAGAGGGGGGGGGGTGAATAGGTCGGCTCTATAAAATTAAAACCTAATGGACTTTACTTAAAATAAATGAGCCAATCCTAAGCAACTGACTCAGGCAACTGACTCTCAGGAAGATAACTTAGATAAATGCAAGCAGA
The DNA here is from genome assembly GCA_019208055.1 of Stipa capillata. Classification (NCBI taxonomy): domain Eukaryota; kingdom Viridiplantae; phylum Streptophyta; class Magnoliopsida; order Poales; family Poaceae; genus Stipa; species Stipa capillata. The sequence continues at coordinate 10,494 of JAGXJF010004085.1, forward strand.
GCAGTGTTGAGACAACTATGTGCCAACTGAGTCTCAGGTGAGTGACTCAGTTGTGTGCAACAGATAGATAAAATAGTAAAGAAGATAACTTTCTCTTAGTGTCAATTGAGTCTCAGGTGGGAAACTCAGTTGTGTGCAGCAGAGAGTGAATAATGTATATCAGCACAAGTGAACACAAACCAAACAAATAAGCGAGAAGACACAAGGGTTTGTTTTACCGAAGTTCCCACTTTAGCAAGTGGTACGTCTCCGTTGAGGAAGCTGCTTTCACAGCTGGCACTGAATCGTGCTCTTTTCTCGTTCACTTATTTTGTGTGGAATCCTTTTGATCTCATCGCAGCGAGACAGGCAGACCAAAATCGCCTTCACAAACGCTTGGAGGCAGCCACACAAGACTTGGCTTGCTCACCAACGGCTTCAACTTCCCGGTCTTGGAGCAGACGAACTCTAAGAGCTCTCTTAGACTCTTGGAGGAACCAGTACCATGAACTCTCTCAGTTCTGAAGCACTCAGGATGTAAAAGCAACTCTCTCTCACTGTGGATGCACGCAGCCAACACTCTCTCGGAGACTAAGAGCTCTTTCTTTCGACAGCAGGGTGCTTTCTATGGTAGAGGTAAAGGTTGAGGTCAAAATCTTTCTAGATTCCCTATTTATAAGGTCCCTGGCAGCTAGCCGTTACCCTCATGCCACGTCAGACAAAGAGCCACTAGACACACCTATCTGAGACTCAGTTAACATACACTAGGTAACCTACTAGCCACGGCTGAGTTACCCACCTGAGTCTCAGATGCCAAGCTCAGGTGGATTCGGTTGCCTCAGGCAGCACCTGAGCACAACACTGGCCGGCTCACTACAAGCCTAAAACTGATTCAGGAGGACAATGGACTCATGATTGTCACTGACCAGCTCGCTCAGAATCTTGGCACTGGTTCCAAGCTAACAATCTGAAGACGACAGCCCTTTGAAGACGCACAGCGAACCCCTTGACGCAGATCCACCAGCTTCCTAGCTCCTCCAGGTCTTATCCAGCTTGCAGTCACGGTCCTTGAACTCCATCAAGCCACCATCACCTCGCTTGCCCTCGAGCACAGCCTCGGCTTCCTCGCAACTGAGCCTCAGGAGACTAGCTCAGCTAGCCCTTCTGACCTTCACAGTTCCTTGCTCTTTTTAGGCCTCATCATCACTCAGATGTTGTCTTGATCAATCACCTGTTCATCTGAACCCCTTGTTCACACTCATTGTAAACGTTAGATACAGATGATGGGTTGCCATTAACCATCAAAACCAAACCTTGGGGCTAGATAATCATCCTCCCACACTTCTTGGGACTGGATGCACTTTCACTTTGCAATACCTCATTACCCAACTGCTTAGTGTGTGTGTTGTGCTAACCTTTTCCAAACTCCATATAAGCCTTGGAGTGTGGTAGTATTAAAGTTTGTTTGAGATAGTGCTTTGGAACTTGGAACTCTTTTAACTACCTTTTGAGGGTCACCATTTTTCCGGCAGGCTCCGATCCTTCAATCCAAGGAAGGTAAGGACTTTCGGTGGTAAGTGAGGTGAGCAAAAAGTGTAGGGTTCCAACTTCCACATACACCATACACATATATTCTGTTGCCTATTCTAACCATGTTTAGGAGTGGCTACGGAGTGGATATCAAGAAGAAGAAACAAGTCTAATTCTCGACAACTACGCTTCAAGCATCATGGGCTTCAATATATGGCACGAGTGCTCCTTGTGTATCTTCCTCATTGGATTTTACCACCAAGAAACACAATGTCCGAAGCTCAAAGGGATTGAGAAGCTGTCACAAAAGGGTGGATGAAGATGAAGTAAGAAACACAAGTACCCACCGCTAAGATAGTGAAAATACGAAGCTCAGCAAGCCCAAGTCCCGTAGAGATCACATAGAGATTCTATTCTACGAAACTCGAGACCTGGAGGAGTACCTTGAATGGGAATGGTAGATGGAGAAATTCTTCATGCTTCAATGAGTGTCCCAATTGAAGATGTCAAGCGAGCTATGATGGACTTCAACGACTACGCTTCAAGATGGTGGCATCTACTTCCCATGAAGGAACTCATCACCGATTGGGCAAGCTTGAAGACGCTTATGAGAGATGAGTTCGTGCCACCCAAGTACTCAAGGGAGCTACTTCGCCAAGTGGAGTGCATCAAGCAAAGGAACCAACCGGTCCAGGTCTACTTCAATGAAATGAAGCGTGCAATGCGACGAGCCGGTGGTTTTAATACAAAAATGGAGATGAAGTACTTTGAGGATGGATTGAACTTTGATATTGTTTCATTACTTCCTCTCAAGAACTTCAAGAGCTTGCTACACCTCTTGGAGGGTGCTCTCGAGGCGAAGAATGGGCCTCAAGGCAATGGCAAACAAGTCTCTTGAGAAGCGACCTGTGGAGGTGATAAATGAGACAGAGAATGGGCTGAAGCCACTCAAGAAGCAAAGTCAGAGTAGCACAGCGAAGCCACTCATGGTCCAACCTATAGAAGCAATTATAAAAAATGGTCGAGCATGTGATTTTCTCTTCGACCAAGGAGGCGCATGGAGATGAATGCACCATGAATACCCCACTGTATCAACTTGCAATAGAGACGAGATGCAGCCAATCGTATGTGAGGATGAGAGCCATATGGCCAACTTGAGAGAGAGTGATAAAAAGAGAATATTGTGTGACTCTACCAAATGTGAGATTGAGTGCATCATCATTGAGGGTGAGAGAGAAATACCACAAGAAGTAAGAATGGGTAGTTGATAGGTCAAGTGAGACCGTTTCTAAAACTAACAATTTAACCTCTGCTTCTAGTGTTGTTTCTCACTTGGTGTAGGATTTGGAGGCCCAATGTTTCTCACTTAGTGCAAGATTTGAAGGCCCAACCGGCACCCTTTTCTCAACAAGTCGGCTCTACCATTGGAAGTAAAGGAGCTCCCTACGATGGGAGATGGAGAAAATGCCACCTGTGGTTATGTCAAGATGAGGAATGTTGCCCCAAGGAGACAGAATCACCACTCATACCTATTTCAATTCAGAAGGACGTCAAAGGTAACAATATATGTGTTGTGATGGTCTCACCAGAGCATGTACAAAATATTGATTGCTTGCATGATGTGCATGAACCTATTGTTTCTTCTCATGCTAACTTGATTCTTCCATGTGACAAATTGCTTACAAATCTTGTTGATCATGTGGAGTTAGTTAGACATAATGAAGTTCTTAGTAGGATATCTTTTAATCAATCCATATGTCATGTCATGCTTGATAATCTCATTACTTTATCTAGTGCTATGGATAAGGTTTCCGAATCACATCTTTGAAATCTTTTAATAGCACCTATGCTTACCATTACAAGTTCCATTTGATTGGTGAATATGCCTTAGATGAGAAATTTATGGTGGGTGACATGAGTATCACTTGTAATGAAATTGCCATGTTGAAGTTGCATACTTTGGGCAATCCATCTTATATGCCATGCCATGAACAATTTAACTGGCAAATTGACCATGATGCCATTTGTGTTGCAAGAAACAAGATGATTACTTGTTCTTTCCAAAAGATTTCTTGCAACTGTATCCATATCTTCAATGAGCCATATAATGAGCATTGTTAAATTTCTCCTTTTCTTGCAACAAATATATTGACCACTTTGTCTTTCCGAAGATTTGTTTGCAACAAAGATAATATGCTTGAAAATGGAAAGGTCCCTAAAACTTTCTCATATACCTTAGGAGAATTTGATAAAATGAATGTGAAATATGCTCATATGACTTGCTTGCACAACATGGACAACATGATTAGAGGTGTCGTGGACAACAACTTTGATTCATCATGTTCACCATACACTTTAAATTCGACTAGTGATGCACACAACAAAGGTCAAACGCATATAAAATGTTTGTACAATTTTGAGAATGTGTGGGAGCATGATGAGGAAAATATACATAATTAGTTCTTGTAGTGTTGAACAAAACAAGGGACACGATACATTCTACATACATCATTAGTTCTTGTAGTGTTGAACAAAACAAGGGACATGTCATGATGAATGACGTGTACATATACCATGCATACACATTATACTTGCTATATATGTTTTGTGCTACTGGTGATATGTGAAAGATGGGACACACCATGACAGATGGTATGTTCATCTACCATGCATACATGTTGTTTGTCTTGTCTAATATTGGTTCAGGTAATGATGTCTCCATGTCAACTGCCGAACAACATGGGTTGACCAAACGAGCTGAAGAGAGCTATTTAAGTTTCAACTCTCATGAATTGTTCAAGCCAAACGCCCCAGGACGACAAGATATCATAAGGAGAACACAAAGAAACCTCACCAAGGTGAATTCCTTCTCTTTAAATAATCATAACATGAATTTGAAGAATTGGCTACTCTTCGAGTGTTGTTTCTTTCATTATTAGCTTGTTGTACATCTTGGAAGGAGAAAGAGCACCATGGAATACCAACATCAAGGGTGAAGAAGGCATAAGGTACCAATGGGAGAAAGCATGGACATCACCTTTCTTTGGACTTCAAGGAATGGAGTCAAGGTCGACTCCTTTTCAAGAAGGGGGTAATGATGCAGACATCACCATGATCGACAATACTACATGCTCAAGTCCGCCTCGTACACTTGCTGAGCCAATGACAAGAGCTTAAGCAAAGTCCACACGACATGAGGTGACTATTCCGTGATGACTACCCATTTGACTTGAGCATGAATGGTATGCTACCTAATGCTTTGACTCTAGGTATGCCAAGGTACGAAGGGCTGACCAAAGTGGAAGGCAAAGGAACCAAGGGACAGACTCAGAACACCAAGCCCAAGGTGGAGAGTAAACGGAGCAAGAGAGGAGCCAAGTATCAAGCACAACCACGCCTGGACTGCTGCCTCGGACCCTCCGGACGTGCATTGAAGATGAAGCCTCGGACTGTCCGGTTGATGCCCGGACCCTCCGGATTTGACTGGACCTCCCACCCGGATAGTCCGGATGAGGGTCCAGATCCTCTCTGGAAATCCCGGACCTCTCACCTGGACACTCCGGACGAGGGTCCGGATCTTCTTTGGAAGTCCCGGAGGTCAGCCCGGACCCTCTGGCCACCCCGACTGTGCCGGACAGTCCGGATCTGCCTGCTCGCAGTTAAACGGGCCACGGCCCATGTATCTCTTAAGTGGAGGGTTAAACTATAAATACCATACTCCCTACTAATTAGGGTTTTCAGACTTGTTGTTTAGACTAAAGTTGAGCTTAGCTCCTAATCTAGGATTCATCCCTCTAGATCAGGATTTCCACCTTAGGCCTTGCTTTCTCTTGTGGATTGTAAGGATTAGCGCATGCCTCCGAGTGGTAATCTTGGCATTCAATCAAGAGGATTGTTGACTTGGTTTCCTAGTTCCAAAAGGCTTTCTCATTGGAGTTTGTTGTTGGGGTGGGGTTTTTCATTTAGGCTTTCCTAGTTATCAATCCAATCCATGAAGATCGGAAGCCACTGTATCACACCCCCCCCGTTGACATAGCTAATGCTTTGAGCCAGATAAACATTGATGAACTTGTGGTAGGCCTGAGTGACTTGTCCTGCAGCAAACCAGTGTGTAAAATCTTTTTTCCTTCAGTTGATCCTCTGTGCATCTTGACCATCCAACGATGATGCTGTGATTCACTCCCTGACAGTACAAAGTACATCAATTAGACGCGGTTTTAGACTTCAGACTTAGGTTGACTCTTTTGATGTTTGTTTCGTATGTCTGTACACCCTTTTTATAGGCTCATGTGAACCATGTGGTTGTAGCTTATGGTTAAATTCAGGCAGATTTGATATGCAAGGTGTTATTTTCTTTCTCTTGTTCGTGTGTAGGATCATTTGTCAGCTGAAATATAGTCTATCCGTTCATGGGAATTTAGGGGAATAAGGGTTGTGAAGTCAAGATTGTCAAGCCTCACAGGACTTGCCCACATTTTCTTTTCGTCGGGCTTCCAAGAATTATACATTTATATGCCAGATGTATTTTCCATCGAGGGTATTATGCTTAATTATATCCCCATTTTGGATCTCTCTGGTCAAAATCTTCTTTCAGTCAGCTTCAGCCTTCACCCCTGGCACGTACCCTTGTGATCCTGTAAAGAACCAAGCTGCCGAGATGACAGTAAGATTAACATATAGTTATCACCTTTCCTAAATTCAAGCTTGTTACTCAATTTGTTGCATGATGTATTAGCCTATCCCATTCCTACCCATGGATTGGAGAAGAGAATTGCAGGTAACATGACCTAAGAAACAAAGCAAATAGACTTACTGATCAATCAAATCAAAAGCCTTCCCAATGCAAATATTTCGAGGTAGGCAGCAGACATCAAGTAATGGCTTGCACCTCAAGGCTGAGCTAACCGATTTGATATGCCCTAATTTTTTAGAAAAATGACAAATATAGCCCCTAACTGAATTTTAATACCAAATTTGGCTCTGACAATGTCACCGCGAGGTAAGGGATAGTCGACACATGGTGCATTCACGACAGGAAAATGTGGCGTGAAGCTATCGCGGGTGGCGATGGTGATACGTAGTGGGGCCACACGCGCATCGTGACAGGCCATGTCCCACGGTCGCGGCCCGTAATAGGCCGGGTAACGTGCCCACGCCGCGACGCTGCGCGCCGTCGGACCTGCGGCCCGCGATATGGCTGCGTCAGGCATCCCCGTGCGTACGCGTATGAAGATACCAGGAGGTGGTGCCGCTGAGAGTGTGGAACGTGCTGGGTGCGGACAAGAACTGCATCGACATGGGGTGGAACGAGCTAGTACGGGCGTCGTTGAATAGGTCGTTGCCGCGGAGCTCCCATGACCAGTAGAGGGGAGCCGAAGGATTGGAGAAGGTGCATCCGACGAGGGACGACGGCGGCGACCTGCAGGCGAGGGATTTCCAGTGCGTGGTGAGCAAGCAGATGGTGGGCATTCTGCTCACCGTCTGGGTCCGCGGCGACCTCCACCGCTTTGTCTGCCACGCTAGCGTCTCCTGCGTCGACTGCGGTGTCATGAGCTGCCTCGGCAACAAGGTGTGCATGCCATGCCGCACGTACATACATACACAGACATACGCTTGTACTTCTTGGTGGCATGCACTCGTACTGACATAGTAAGATTGGCATGTACATCTGCAGGGTGCTGTGTCCGTGAGGTTCTGGCTGCATGACACTTCGTGTGCTGCCACCTGACATCCGGTGGCAGGGAGGGCGATTGAAAGG
>JAGXJF010004086.1:0-90834 GCA_019208055.1 Stipa capillata
CGGGTGCACGGTGACGTGTTCGTGTGCGAACATCTTGCTCCGATCGAAAGTCTTCTGTGGCATGCCTCACAGTGGAACCCCGACCATATATTATCTAGTACTACAACAAATATTATACGGAATGATTCTATTGTGTTTAGACCTACGTGCAAAATAAGGTTTGAAGGAGGTATTGCTTTGGAGATAAGAGGCTATCGCGTGAATTAGCATTTGTTTAGCAGCTAAAATGAAAGTGAATTAGCATTTCTTTAGCAACTAAAATAAAGGAAGAACTATGGAAACTACTTACAAAAGCAATATTAAAAAAAATATCTTCTCTTGGTTAAGCAGAAGCATTTGATCTCAACTTACACTATCTTTAAGATCTCTTTGGCAGTGAGAGTTTATATCTTTAACTTTCAATCACCTACGTTGGATCCGTGTGGTCGATATGGTGTAACTTATTTAAACATGCGTGCTAGATAAGTGAAAAACATATACCCATGTTCCATGAGGTCTAGAAGCCTCCTCAAATTTCTACCATTTGCATTTGGCTCTTTCTTCTCCTCTCTGTACATTTGCACACACCGCTGTCCAATCCCGCCACTACCTCCCGGACCTGGATCCATCCCTTACTCCACCGTTAGTGTTGGGGCCCTCTAGGGTGACCGTTGATCTCCCTGCTGCTTCCTTTTCGAAGGAACCTTGGCCCAGGAAGGCATAGATTCTGCTGCATTGATTTACAAAATTGTTTACATCCTAAAAATTATAGAAAGGACACTAATATACATGGAGATTACAAACTGGTCCTTCTGAAGCACAACAGGGACTAAAATGGAAACAACTGGTCTAATGTCTTCCTGCCGCTTGCAGTTGCCACGACAACGATGGAGTCGAAACCAACGACGAGTCTCCATGCATCTAATGCATCTTATCGCCGGGGTATCCGAGCCACGTGGGCCTCCATAGCACACTGATGGCGAATTCGGAGTATGAAACCGAGGGGATCTGCTATACGGAGTCTTGATTCCAGCGATCTAGCCTTGACAGGCGAACATCACCAGGAGCATAAGATCTAGGGGTTAGCAATCCTAATGATGAGGAGCTGCCTTAGTGGTGGAGTTTTTTTTTGAGGAAAAGTCTAGATTCATTGAGATAAGAAAAACAGTACAACAGGACAGCTATCCCTACAAGATTGCAGACAGACCCCTGATAAAAATACAATTACAACTCGGTCCTTGGGGGATATTTCCGCCGACCCACAGCGCCTTCGTGCCGACTCACCGGAGTGGGGGAGGACGAATCGCCGGTCGTCGCTCACGAACCTGCAAAAGGAATCAGAGGACAAGGACAAAGCCTTGGATGCCTCGGTCGAAAGCCGCAAACACCGTCCGCCGCGAGAGGCGAAGCGAAAACCCGATGAAGGCACCGGCGGCAGGGGCAGGGCCCTAATCTTCAACAGGAAGGCGAACTCCTCCCGACCATCAGCCTCGCTCCGCCGGATGGATCCACAACCGCAGCATGATGGGAACTTGAGAGGAGCAGCTGGCCTGAAGACGAACCTCCCAAGAAACCTCACGGACCGACAAACGATGGGGGAGGGAACCATCACCGTAGCGGCGGCAGATTCGAAGGACCAAAACCAAGAGGCGAGGTCGCCGCCGCTGCACAAGCAACCCGCCCCAGGCACTCCAAAACCTCCAGCTCCTCGGCGTCGCTTCGAAGAACATCGCCGATTTGGGGGGAGCCGAGAGAACCTTATTTGCATCGCCGCCGATTCCCCAAACCAACCGGCGACAAGCACCACCCTATCCCTACTATGTACATGCCGAGCGCATAGATCCGGGGTTCCCCCACCCTCCCGCAGCCGGACCGGCCAGCAGAGGGAGAGGGACCCCGCGGCTCTTTCTGCTGAAGCAGGAGAGGGGACGCGGAGGCAGCACACGCAAAAAAAAAGATTAGTGGTGGAGTTTGTGGCACGTGCCAGCAGCAAAACAACAAGGGAAGAAATACACAGCAACAGATGAGAACCGCGACGCCGGCCATAGGGCAATGCACACCAGAATCTACAAGGCGGATTATTCATAAGTAGAGGTGTAGGCTTGCTCAACAACTGACTAGTTGATGCAACCGGGCAAATGTAGTAACCACCAATCAGAGCAGCTCCTCTGAGTGATGGCAGCCACAACCCATAAGCCAAATCCCCAAGAGTGAACTGCTCCTTTAGGGGATCCAATTTGCTGGCATCGATCTCCAATGCAAAAGGAGCCAGGAGGAATCACATCATAGGAGAGCTTCAGATCTGGAGTATATTCGCCTTCTAATTCTCGCCTCTTATTCAATCCCCTCGCTAGGCCTCCCTGCTCCTCCCCGGCTCGCTAACACTGACGAGAGGGTGCGAGAACCCCTCCCTGTACAGCCTAGCATACTAGTTGTAGCTAGTTTCTAGGTTACTTGTATATTTGGTGCTGCTCCTTTGCTCTCTCTGCTGCTTCGGCATCGTGACACACTTCTATGTCTCTATGCTAGGTCTACCCTTCCCGAGTACTAGAAACGTCATGGGATATGCGTCACCTTGTTGACTCTTTCCTAGGCCTCCTCCTCTAACCTCTCCTTTGATCTCAGTCAATTGTGCAAAAACATTTGTTCTCAGCTTACCCTACCTTTATGATCTCCTTGGTACCTAGTGTTTTTATCTTTAACTTCCACTCACTTGGGTTGGATTTGTGTGATTGATATGGTGTAACTTATCTTATGAGAGCATAAACACATGTGCTATTTAAGTGGAAAACGTATACCGATAGTCCCTGAAGACTCAAAGCCTCCTCAAAATTTCTATCACCTTTGTTATTTAACAGCGCAGTTGATGCATTAGCTCTTTTAGTCAAAAGACCCAAGAGAATGGGATCATTAAAGGAATTGCCCCAAACTTGCAAGAAAATGGCACTGCCATTCTACAATATGCAAATTATACTCTTTTTCTTCTAGAGGAGGATGAGGAAAATGCTAGAAAACTCAAGTTTATTCTATGTCATTTTGAACAGATGTCTGGCCTCGAGATTAAATTTACAAAAGTGAAATTGTTTGTTTTGGCCATGCTTTGGAAAACCACCTTCATTATGAGGAAATTTTCACTTCTAAACAAGGCACCCTACCTACCACATACCTTGGAATTCCAATTGATTCAAAAATGATTTTGAATAAACATCGGAGGGCAGTGGAGGATAGGATGGAAGCTAAACTGAAGTGTTGAACTACTATATAAAAGGTCATCATAGATGCTTCATTATAGATAGCTTACTAAAACCATCTGTGATTAGATTTATCACATACGGTTTTTCTCAAAATAGTAACCACAAATGGTTTTCTAAAAGACCCATCTATGATATATAGATCATCATAGATGATTTTTAATTTTAGAATTGTCTGTGATGTTGAATAACACATCATAGATGGTTTGTTTAGCAAAAACCGTCTGTGGGTAAATCTGGCCCATTAGGCCTAACAAGCAATCGGTACTTAAACCAGCCCAGGCCACTCCTTAACCCTACCTCCCTCCCACAGTTACGCCCCCACCCAAAATTTCCCCAAGCCCCTAGCTCTCTCTCTTCTTCTCCTCCTAGATCCACTACCTCCACCCCTTCTCTTCCCAGATTCACCACCTCCTGTCCTCCTTCTCCTCCGGTGACCGACTGCGGTGGTGGCCACATCGATCCATCACCTGCAGCGACCTCCTCTCCTCATCCGACAACTTAGTGTGGCGACAGTCATGTTGATCCACCGCCTACAATGACGACCTCCTGTCATCCCCAGTGGTGGCTACGGGGATCTGGGACGCCAGGGCACTCGTAGTGGGAGTTTTCGAGGATGGCAATGGGGCGGCGCATCAACCCCCAGCTTGAGTCACCGGATTCGGTGATGGTGCTTTGAGCCCCTGCGTGGTTAGAGGAGCACCAGATCTACGCAGTTGCTGTCTCTCTGCCTAGTCTGAAACGTGGCAGCATCGAAGCCGTTGGTCCGCTGGCTGCCTGACTTTTTTATTTTTGGAATTTATCATCATAGACGGTTTTCCCATCCCATCTATGATATCTTTTCTTGTCATAGACGCGTGCGTGTAGAAAGGTGGAAAAACCATCCGAGATGACCTTTTTCACTTGATGCGGGAAAGATAATGAATGATAGCATTCATCATGCATACGACTTACCGAGGACGGTTTGTTTTGAAGAAAGGGAGGATGATGTGAGCACATCAGTGACCATTTGTATTTATCAACATAACTCTTTATATTGGAAAGAAGTGCTAAGCCTCGTTGATAAATATTATCAGGTGGATTCAATTAATACTTGTCTTATACATTTCATATATCGAGAGGTAGAGCTACTACTTTACTTCTATGATATGTGCAGGACACTTGTTGAGCTATACAAATCCAAAGTGAAGATGAGACGTGCTGGTGTCCAGCGGGAGGAGAGAGAGGAAGGACTGCGGCATAAGTCAAAATACATAAGTGTCTACATACATATTTGGAACGTATATTGAGTTTACTTTCTAACGAATCAACCGGTGCACGATTTGGAGCTTCCTAGAGAAAGTTATGGACATGGAAGTAAAGGTTGCACGAGCTGTCTCAAACTGCACGCAAGAATTGACATACTTGAAGAATCCGGAGCTTATATGGCAAGCATTGGTGGAACTCTATACTACTACAACCATCCAAAAGTTACTAATGCCATCCTTATCTGGTTCCACTCGAATTTGGGGCGAAAAAGGCAAGGAAATAGAAGATGGAAATAATTGGGGTTGATTCGGATTCGGTTCGGATCAGCCAGGAGGTCCGAATTTAAAACAACCATAGTTTCCTCATACGAACTCCAAATTAGGTAAATGAATACTTGTTGGAAAGCTAATTCCGAGCAATTTTCAATGAGTATATGCCCGTCTACAGATTCCTTTTGGTCAGTCCGCAATCATCACAACAAGTCATCGGTTGTATCTGCGCTTTTCCAAATAGAGTCCTGCAAATTAGGGAAGTTAAAATTAGGTCGGATTTCGACCCTAACACTAGGGAGGACGTCCTAGAGTCTATAGATACTGCTGAACTCATGGCTTCTAGCCTTAGACCACTTTATGTATAAGAATTGAAACATAGCTATTGCTTATTCTTTCAAACCAGCGTTCATGCGAGGATTGCTGAGAGAGAATTAGATGATCGTGTTTGTTCTACAATTCAAGGTCAAGCCATCGGTCCGTTGGGAATTGGAGACTTGGCGATCGTTGCTCGTGGTCTCATGACGATCATCTATGGGTGTGTTTGGGCGTTTTCCGAAGAGTTGAGGGTTCGTGCATTGGCGCGAGTGTTCAGCTAGCGAGATCATCTATTCATACCATTTATCCACTGTTCCTCGCCGAGAAGATCGGGCCACCCGTTATCATCACACGCCTGTGATAAGGCTATGTGTAGTAGTGTTGGCAGGGTAAGCTTCTTTCAATTGGAGGAAGAAAATTCCAGCTTAACTCTTGTTTGTGTAATAAACCAATTTATATGATGTTCCTAAAGGTGTTAAGAACAGAATGGATCTGTTCAGAAAAAAGACTCTTTTAGCAGGAAGACATGGGCACCCGAAAACACCACCTTGTGGACTTGACCACTGTATGTAGGCCAAAGAAGATAGGTGGACTCGATAAGCTTGATCTAGATCTTATGAATATTAACCTTTTAGAAAAATGGTTATGGAAATGAGAAAATGAGGAAGGATCATGGCAACAAGTGCCACTGCTACCAGGCGGTTTGGAAACCCCAATGCAGGCGGTTTCTCAAACCACCTGTAAGCAAGGGCGTGTGATGACCCCCCTGATACGGGATAGCCTGATCTTCTCAGCGAGCGACCTTAATAATTTGTGAGATTCTGCAAATCTTCCGGCTCTTCACCTGTTGCCAGATGCAACGAACTTGCAACCCAATAGAAATTCGCAACACCACACACTTGCTGTAATGACCCAAATCTTACTACACGAGATCAGTGAAGATCATCATGAACAATTAGAGTTCGTCTTGACACATGTATGCATTTAAGCCATTTTGAAATGGCACCGATTAAAAACCTAAACATATGATCTGAAAAGCAATCTTAAATGAAACCTTGAACCTAGCTTTCCTCAAATTTCACCTTACCAATTCCTTATACGTACCAAATATCTCAGGGCTAACATCAAGATTTTGAAATCATTAGACTACATTTTAGTAATTAATTAAAGTATCGTTCCAAAGCTGTTATTTTGAAACAATAACTAATATGATTTGCCCATATGAACACCCTTTCCTCCAGATCACGTAAAAGCTCCTGTTCAAACTTTATTTATGTTCTAAGCTCAAACAGGGATTCTCGAGAGATATCTTGAAGATTATCAAAGCTACCTAGAGCTCAAACCCATTTTTGGTCTATATGACAATAACGATAAGAGCAAAGCCCAGAACAGAACCTTGTTAATTTAAGAAAGTACTGGAAGACATATATGTTATAATTAAGTCATCCAAATTCTCCCAACTCTTTGAATTAAGGTTTGAACCCTCCCTTTTTAAATTCTAGTTAAAAAGGAAAATACCAAAAACCTAAATCTACCAGATCGGGCCAAGGCCTTTGATTTTCCTTCCCCGCCCCCGTACTGGGCCGCCGGTCCAGTTCCTTTTTCTTCCTTCTCCCACACGGGCTTCGGCTTGCTTCTTCTCCTTTCCTCTCACACAGCGCTGCCTCCTTCCCCAGTACGCGCGAGAGAGGGACCCACCCGCAGCGCCCCGCCGCCGCGTGGCCGGACACACATCTGACGGCACCTCCGCTGGCAACCCTGCCTCCTCTCTCTCCACCCTAGGGTGCAAAAGGACCCCTCGGACGCGCCGAGCCCGAGGCCCCGATCCCCTCAGCATCCTCCGCCCGCCATTGCCGCCCCATCCTTCTCCCGTGCGCCACGCCACCCTCGCCGGTCAACCACAGCGCTGCTGAGCCCAACACCAAGCCCCACCGAGCAACGCCCCGTCGACCCCACCGCCACGCTGCCGCCACCCGAGCCCAACCCGGCCAGTACCCGCCGCCCAGGTCGCCGTCGCCTCGCTGCGGAGAACCCCATGCCGGTGCCTCCTTCAAGTCCGACGCCATCGCCCCGTCACCCGGAGCTCTACCACCGGCTAGCTGCGGCACCGCCGTCTTCTCCGCCCCGACTTCCTCTCAACCCAAGCACTGTCCGTCTCCGTCCTCGCCAACGTCGACGCCAAGCCCGAGCTGCCCCACCACCGGAGCTTGCTCCTCCGACCTCCGCCGCCAATCCTTGTGCATCGCCGAGTATGAGACCCGCCTCCAACCCCTTCCCTCTCTCCTTCTCCCCGCTGGTGCTTCCCCCGTACTGGATCCTTTGCCACCGTCGAGCAGTACTGAGTAGTACCAGTACAGCCAATTAGAGATAGGATTAATACGCAACCGTTAAGCCCTGATGACAGGTGAATAACTAGCGTTAGCAATAATGTCTTCGGTTAATTAGGGTCAATCACTGTTTAGCTTAACATATGCAATCGAACCAGATTAAGGCAATTTCAAATCCCCAATCAATAATTTTGTAACTCCACTGCTTTACAGAATGCATTAACTAACCCGATTGATTAATTGTTTCTGACATGTCTAATCGCTAGTTGAATCAATGTACACTGATACAGCTAATGGTTGGTGTTGAATAACCGTATCAGTACCATTAAGGCTAGCTCCTTCTAGTAACCGATGGTTAGAAAGAATTAGCAGCTAAGTCTATGTAGAGAACGAATGTTGTGTATATCGTTAAGACAAGTTCATTCCTAATTGTATTGATGAAATCAAGATTATGTCCGATGACAGCATGCTAATTAATTAATACCCCATGATTACCTGCCGGATAAGCATTTACCAATTAAAAGAATCTTGTTTACTTGTAAAGCTGATTGCTGTAAGTAAAACAATTAGCAAAATTAATGCCAAGGCTTTCTCCCTTGTCCAGGTAAGATTAACTTTAACTCTAGTTAATTCCATCGATTTGGTGCTTGTAGTAACGACCTAACTAATGCCCTTAACACACCAGTATCCAATTAATTAAGTTGTAGCTGGGTAAAATACACTTATGAGTAAGTATAGCAGTCTGTTCCATCCCTTAATCCTCCAACCAAGTAGAAAAGTTCAGGAACCAAAATAACTACCACTTGGTTTAGTCACAACTTAAATGGCTAATGATCAGTGAATAAGACTAACATTGATATAATGTCTACTAGTTAACAGAATTAGTTGATTAATGACAGCCAGCTAATTCACATTAGATGCAAGTAAGCTAATCACTAGGTTTTGCCGTAGAGACACAACTACTAAATTTGATCATTAGCCTTAGTAAGATTTATACCTATACACGCATACAATAGTTAGCTAATGCAACCATGATGATTAATAATACTCCAGTTGTCAATCAGCAACCTTAAGAAACTAACAATGATCTATTAAGTTAATGGCCAATACAAATGAGCTACCTAATGCTAATACAATTAGTCATAGGTTAGCATAATTAGTATACTATTATAATTAGCTTTTTCCGCATTGAACCCACATTGCAATACTAAGGAAAATAAATAAGGAAAAGAAAAGGTATCTCAACTTGACTCTACAGGTCATTCTCATTAGGAATGTTTTAAGTTCATACAAAGATACTCAATCTGATATTCTTTACTGAGAAGAAGACAGGAAATGCTAAACTTGATTCAACTTGTAAGATGTAATGGTGCCACTGTTTTGCATGATATTGTAGCTGTACATTTTAGGAATGATTAAATTACACCTTTAGGCTTAATAATAAACATGAATACTAGAGAATCTAGCTTAACAGCCAAATACAAAATGCTTGGTGTCATAATTCATCTGAAGACTAGTATATAATCCCGACATCATGCTCTCACATGTCACAACTATGCTAATTTTAAAAGTTACAGCTCACTCTCAAGTTTAACTGTGAACACCTTAAAAACACTATAACTTAACTATAGAACTTCAAACTAAACAATTCAAATTTGCGTTAGCTTCATAATAATGTCTCCTATACCTTAGGATGCATTTCATACATTTTATCATTCTATTTCTTCTTGGTTTTCATTTATACCCTTTGCTGTTTTCTGGTCTTTTGGGTGTAATTCCAATAGAATCAGGCAACAAGGGTAATTCTAGAGTTGTTCCCCAACCAGCTTACGATCCAGAACAACCAGGCAAGCTTGCTCGCTTGTTGATAATATTTCAGTTATTCTTATACTATGCTTGGTTGATTGAATGATGGTTATGATGTATGAACTACTAGCATGAGCAAGGTTGTCGTGCTTGTGGTCAATGAATGTGTCCATTAAACCGATTGAATTAACACTTGAACCCCTAATGTGAGATGTGAGAGTCGGGGTACTGTCACCTAAATACGGATCGGCAGGTGGATTTAACCTAGACCGATACCGGTATCGTAGGGGCTGTATCTGTCACCCACGGCGATAAGTGTTAGCGAGTGGAGTTGGAGGGTCATAGTGGGCCTACTATGAACCCACACCCATTGGAACACTTGTTCGCGTGAGGCTAGGGTGGTTAACCCTCCCTCACTACACTTTAGTCGAATTGGGTGGTTAACCCATTCGGCATCTCCCTATGCTATGTGACTTAGGGAGAATAATATGGTTTGATTGCAATGGTTGTCTCCATGCTTGTAAACCTGAAAATTGAATGATTTGGTGATATGGTAGCTTGGGTGGTTAACCCAACTCCAGGGATGGCTTTGAATGGCTTACATGTGACAATTGGTGGATGAGTATGATTGTTTTTCATACCTATTCAGATCTGAACCTGAGGGTTAATTGCATGATTTACCAAGTGGTTAACTTAATATAATGAAACATGACATGGTATGTTGAATGTGATAGCTTGTGTAGCTTATTCTCCATGTTATGTTGATTCAATTACATTATCATTGCAATCACCATGCTATGTTTAAGATTAACTTGGAATGAGCATATTAGCAGCTTGCGAGTACGAAAGTGCTCACTCGGGAATTCCATTCCTGCAGGTTGCTCCCGTATCGTAGCGTATTACGATTCCGGTTATTTCGATTTGGATGTTTAGTTGCAGGGATTGCCCAACTTGGTCAAGGGGTTACTTTTGTGGTGCTTTTGGAGATGGCTAGGGCTGCCATCTTGGCGTTCTCTCTTACTTTCCGCTGCTATTTGTAATATCGTGTTTAAATGTAAACGACTTCCAAGTCGTAATGTAAGTATGTTAAGTACTTATCCCAGTTTGGGAAGTGTTATACTATCTCGTAATCCTTTCTCTATTAGAGTTTTGTTGTGATATTGAGTTTTTATTGTGGCTGCCCATACACCGTGCGTGTATGGATTGAAGTGTATGGGTATGCCGTGAAGGGTTAAAGCTATTCCTCTTTTCACTAAGTCGAGCAGGAATCAGTTGAGTGACCCGCTAGCTGTGATGCTGTGCCAGCTAGGCAGGGTGTGGGTGTATTCTACCGGGCTTTCAAACGACCCACTAGCTTTCGAGCTAGGTTAGGGTGTGGGTAGAATCGCCGGGCTCCTCCGATCTTGCTCTGCGTAGTGGGATTGGGAACGACTCTAAACCTTCACAGGATAAGGGAATTGTATGTGGTTTTGGGAAGTTTAGTCGCTTCCGACCAGCTTAACCAACGGTGAAGTCATATGACGTGTGGGAAGCGTATGGTGCATTGGTCAGGTGTCGGACCTCTCCGCTTCGGTGTTCACGGCGCAGGTACCGTGCCACCGGGCTGACGGGTTCCTTGGTCCTTGGCGATTATCCGTTCCCCTGCTCATATATAATTCCCGGGTCCGTCACACTTGCGCAGTGATCCACCACCACAAGCGGTTTCGCCAACTCCCAATTCCCAGCGGAATGACAGATGACGCCTAATTTCAGAAGTATAATATACCCTATCGAAACGAACTTGGTGTAGAGGAAACCAGATGAATGCTTGGTGCTATTCTCTGGTATTTTTGTTCAATGTCTAAACGCGGTCTGCCCCTAATTGGGCGCCTTGCCTCTGATTCATGACTAGGACTCTGACTCTAACTTAAGTCTGACTCAAACAGATACAAACCAACCCAAGTGGGTTTGGTCTAATCAGGCACACATGCCTTTCTTGGATGACCGTGACTTGTAGGAAAGGAATCTGAGCACAATATCTTATCCATTGGAAAGTGCTCGAAATTACCTTTCCAACAACTACTTATTTGCTTGATTTGGAGTTCGTATGAGAAAACAGTGGCTGATACAAACTCAGACTTGTTGGTGAATACAAACCAATTTGGAAATTCATTATTGATTATTTTGTGAATAATCTTGAATTCGAATTGGAGGTGATCTTGTTCCTTGTTTCCAGCATGCCTTCCTTACTTGATGATGGCCCACTTCCTCCCATGCCTCTCTCGTGCTCGCCATTTTGATGGTTGTCGACAAGCTCCATTCTCTATGCATCTGCTCTTCTCCGTGCGCCATGCTCTCTTCTGCTTTAAACCTAATAACACACAAATACAATGACTTAGGCAGTATAAAGCTCTCATTAATCAAAGTATCACATTTAGCTAGGAATGAATTCACCTGTTGTTCAAGTAACTTAGCGCGTGCTCTTGTCATTGGTCCGATGCGTAAATCATTGGGTTTGTCTTGAACAGCAACATTATCATCAGCAGGAGAAGATGGTAAAGAGCTAGGGATGCCCTCATCGTCCTCCCCCTTCAAAAGGCATCAACCTCGACGTGGCAAGGTCATCTCCGAAGTATGGTGCTAGATCAGCAACATTGAAAGTAGTACTGACGCCAAATTCATCCCCACGAAGATCTATCTTGTATGCATTGTGATTGATCTTGGCAAGCACTTTGAATGGTCCATCACCTCTAGGCAGCAACTTTGACTTGCGCCGTTCTGGAAATCTATCCTTGCGAAAATGGACCCATACTAAGTCACCAGGCTAGAACAACACTTCCTTTCTCTTCTTGTTTGCCATGTCCGCATTGTACTTGCCTTTTTCTCAATTGCTTCCTTGGTTTTGATGTGTATCTTTTCACAAAATCAGCTCGCTTGGTTGCCTCCATATTGACATGTTCTTGACTTGGAAGTGGAAGCAAGTCTATTGGTGTGATGGGTTTGAAACCATATACCACCTCAAAGGGACACAACTGAGTAGTAGAGTGCACTGCCCTGTTATAAGAAAATTCCACATGTGGCAAGCAGTCCTCCCACTCATGCAGGTTCTTCGTGATCATGGCCCTCAGCAAAGTTGAAAGAGTATGATTCACCACCTCTGTTTGACCATCTGATTTGGGGATGACAAGTAGTACTGAACAGCAGCTTGGTCCCAAGCTTTCCCCAAAGTGTCTTCCAGAAATAGCTCATGAACTTCACATCACGATCTAAAACAATTGTCTTTGGTACTCCATGAAGCCTCATGATTTCTCTGAAAAATAAGTCAGCAATATGCGACGCATCGTCACTTTTGTGGCAGGCAATAAAGTGGGACATTTTAGAGAATCTATCCACTACCACAAATATAGAATCACGCCCTCTCTTGGTCCTTGGCAACCCTAAAATGAAATCCATGCTAATATCCTCCCAAGGAGCAGCAGGCGTAGGCAGAGGAGTGTACAAACCATGTGGGTTCAACTTGGACTTCGCCTTATGACAAGTGATGCACCTCTGAACAAACCTGTCAACGTCATGTCTCATCTTAGGCCAATAAAAGTGATCACTCAGCATAAGCAAAGTCTTCTCACGTCCAAAATGACCCATCAAACCGCCAGCATGTGATTCCTGCAACAATAGCAAACGCACGGACGATTCTGGCACACATAGTTTGTTAGCTCTAAACAAAAAGCCATCATGCATGTGATACTTTTCCCATCCTTTCCCATCTTTACAATGATTATAAGGGATAGAGAAATCATGGTCAGTAGCATGTAAATCACGCAAGCTCTCTAATCCAGGAACCTTAATTTCAAATTGAAATAGCACAACTTTCCTAGAAAGAGCATCAGCAACCACATTTTCTTTACCCTTTTTATGCTTGATTATGTAGGGAAATGATTCAATGAATTCCACCCATTTAGAATGTCGCTTGTTCAAGTTAGATTGGCCCTGTAAATATTTCAAAGCCTCATGATCAGAATGAATAATAAACTCCTTAGGCCACAAATAATGCTGCCAAACCTTAAGAACATGAACTAAAGCATATAATTCCTTATAATAAATAGGATAATTCAAGTGAGCACCATTCAATTTCTCACTAAAATATGCTATAGGTCTACCCTGTTGCATCAAAACACCGCCAATACCAATTCCACTAGCATCACATTCTATCTCAAATTGTTTAGTGAAATCAGGTAAAACAAGCAATGGTGCCTCAGTTAAACGTTTCTTCAATTCACCAAAAGCATTGTCCTGCACACTACCCCAACAAATGCAACACCTTTCTTTGTAAGTTCATTCGATGGGGCAGCAATAGTACTAAAGTCTTTCACAAAGCGTCTATAGAACCCAGCAAGACCATGAAAGCTTCTAACTTGACTAACATTCACAGGAGTAGGCCAATTTGTAATTGCTTCAATTTTAGATTCATCCACTTCTACTCCTTGCGCAGAGACAACAAAACCTAGAAATATGACTCTATCTTTGCAAAATGTGCACTTCTCCATGTTACCAAACAATTTTGCATCACGCAACACTTGCAAGACTTGTTCACAACCACAAATTTGCCTATGAAATGCCTCAAAACATGATTCATTAAGCGCATGAATGTACTAGGTGCATTAGTTAGCCCAAATGGCATGACTAACCGCTCGTACAAACCAAACTTAGTTTTAAAGGCAGTTTTCCATTCATCCCCTTCTTTCATCCTAATTTGATGGTAACCACTATGCAAGTCAATTTTAGAGAAAATAGCAGCACCACTCAATTCATCAAGCATGTCTTCTAAACATGGAATAGGGTGATGATATCGAATAATGATGTTATTTATAGCTCTACAATCTACACACATGTGCCAAGTACCATTTTTCTTAGGCACCAAAATAACAGGCATAGCAGAAGGACTTAAGCTTTCACGAACGTACCCTTTATCAAGAAGCGCCTGTACTTGTTTCTGTATCTCCTTCATCTCTTCAGGAGTTGTGCGGTACGGAGGATGATTAGGTAGCGACGCTCCTGGAATCAAATCAATTTGATGCTCTATCCCGCGCAATGGTGGCAAACTAGCAGGGACCTTATCCGGAAAAGCGTCACTGAAATCTTGTAAAACAGCAGAAACACCACAAGGAAAAGGGGTCACAGTGTTAGTAGAAATCAAAGAACCTTTGCACAGAAGCACAAAAGGCACTGAAGTAGGATCCTCACTGAACTCTCGCATCTCTGATTTGGTGGCTAACATTACTAAGGACTTCTCTCCCTCACTTTTCTTTTTACCACTCAGATTTGGCTTGTGGCTCTCGTTCCCCGAAGGTGGAATCACTCTCCTATCTAATCTCTCACTCTCATCCTCACGATGCACCGCAATCTTCTATCTAGACTCATTGATAATCTGTTGTGGAGTCATAGGACGAAGAACAATCTCCTTGCCTTGCCAATTCAATTATACGTGTTGGTGCGGCCATCATGTAGAATAGCTCTATCTGATTGCCATGGTCACTCCAACAAAAGATGGCAGATAGTCATAGGAACCACATCACACTCAACGGTGTCCCAATATGGCCCAATTTGAAAAGTAACATGCACCATGTGGCTTATCTTCATTTCACCATGATCACTTAACCACTAAATATAGTAAGGATTGGGGTGCAGTAGGTACTTCAGTTTTAGTTTGGTGCAGAGCTCCTTACTAGCCAAATTATGGCAACTTCCCCATCGATAATAACTTTGCACGCTTTGCCTTCACCAACAACAGCCTTGGTTTGAAACAAATTGCATCTCTGCTCCTCTGTAGCACGGGGAACAATACTGAGCACTCTTGGTGTATAGACAATTGACGGAAGATGTGAAGCATCCGCATATATAGGATCAGCAGGGGTATCCTCCTTATCCGTGGCAAAATCATCAGTGGCGTCTTCAGCCTCATCATCAGTCTCAAAGACACCAAACTCATTAATGAGCATAGTTCGGTTGTTAGGACAATCTTTCTGCATATGACCACATCCTTTGCACTTGTGGCAAATAATCTCTCTATTGCGAGTAGTAGAAGCAGCAGATGATGTAGCACTAGCAGCCGGTTGTGTCTTTGGCTTGGCATTGGGTACTGAAGAATCCGGCTTGTTGCTGGATGTACCACGGAACCCTGAATTGGCACTAGCTGATGGTACCCTGGACTCCATCGGCCGGGGTGGGAAACGACTCCATGCAGCAGATGTACGAACATTAAACAGTGCCTCTTCAGCTATCTGAGTCTCCGCCTCTCGTGCCTGATGCAGTAACTCAAAGATATTGGTGTATGGATAATGTCGCACAACATGTTTGATCTGAAAATTCAAACCGGGCAGAAAACGTTGCATTGTCTGTTCCTTAGCTTCACGCACTCTAGCTCACTGTATAATGAGCTCCATCTCCTGGGAATAGTCATCCACTGAATTCGTACCTTGCTTCAGATTTTGCAATTTATCAAACAAGGTGCGGGTGTAATGCCGAGGCATAAAACGGGCGCACATCTCACGTTTCATAGCAAGCCAAGAAGCAATAGCAGGGTCGCCCACTTCTGCTCTCATCTGGACAAGATTCTCCCACCAAAGTAGTGCATATCCATCAAACTTAGATGATGCAAGCTTGATTTTCTTACCCTCCGAGTACTCATGCATACGGAACAACTTGTCCATCTTCAGCCCCCAAGTGAGATACTCCTCGACATCAGTGGTGCCCTCAAATTTGGGTATTGTGAACTTTGGCTTACCCAAACCATCATCCTCACGGTGGAGGTGGAGATTAGCAAACCAATCAACATGGCGCTCCTCAGCATAAGCACCCCCTGACGTCGGTCAACAAACCCACGACCACCTCCTCTACCACCCAAAGGACCACGGCCACCTCCTCTGTCGCCACCAATAGTCTGGTGTAAACGGCGTGCCTGCTCCTCCTGATGCAGTCGTACATGGCGCTCTTCAACGGTCTCCTCATCGGCCTCTTCTTCCACGCCATGAATACTGCCATGATCATCCTGCTGCTGACCCAACAATGTTTTGAACTCATCAATGGACTGTCGGAGCTCAGTGATCAACAAATCCATGTTCTGGAGTGAGGTATTGATTGGATCAAGCTGCAGCTCAAGTTGGCGCTCGAAGTGCATGCGCAATGCCCGGTACTGGGTATGGGTCACAGGTGCATTGCCATCTTTGCGGGTAGTCACATCATACTCCTCGTCACCTGTCATAGTTAGTGAAGACAAGCAAACGACAGGAAAGAATTTATATGGTGGAAAACTCTCAACTCACGCACTCTGAAATATCAGTAAAATCTTACTGTTCCGAAGTGAATTAAGAGGGTTACTTACCGCTACGGTGGCAAACATGCACTGGTGTGATCAAGCGAATGTTATGGATCAAGCCTATCACATGGCAAACAAGGGGTATATGTGGGGCTTAGCAGGGAAAACCTAATAAACTCACCAATTCACAAGGCCTAGTGCTGATCGTATGACACGGAGATCAAACGGAAACACACACGGTGGAGATAAATGGGGCAATTTCAACTTTAGGGAAGAGCAGAAAATTTTGATGTATATGGGAGAATGCTCATTTTGCAATGCACGGGGAGAGACGCTAGCAAAAGCTCAAGAAAGAGGGCACAAGATTGCTCAATTCTACTAGTGCAAGGCAGTGATGATGCAAATAGCAAACAATGCTCCAAATAGAACTGAAATTTTCAGCCACTTTTTCATTTCATTCCAAATAGAAATCTGATACCAAGATGATACGGGATGGCCCTATCTTCTTAGTGAGCAACCTTGATAATTTGTGAGATTCTGCAAATCTTCCGGCTGTTCACCCGTCGCCAGATGCAACGAACTTGCAACCCAATAGAAATTCGTAACAGCACACACTTGCGAAGTGATCTGTCGACCACAAGCGGTTTCACCAACTCCCAATTCCTAGCGGAACGATAGACGACACCTGATTTCAGAAGTATAATACACCCTATCGAAACGTACTTGGTGTAGAGGAAACCAGATGAATGCTTGGTGCTACTCTCTGGTATTTTTGTTCAATGTCTAAACGTGGTCTGCCCCTAATTGTGCGCCTTGCCTCTAATTATATAGAGGGGCTGATGGCCAACTTGGCCTATCATGACTAGGACTCTGACTCTAACTCAAGTCTGACTCAAACAGATACAAACCAACCCACATGGGTTTGGTCTAACTCAGACCTGCTGGTGAATCCGAACCGATTCGGAAATTCATTATTGATGATTTCGTGAATAATCTTGAATCCAAATTGGAGGTGATCTTGTTCCTTGTTTGCAGCATGCCTTCCTTACTTGATGATGGCCCACTTCCTCCCAGGCCTCCCTCGTGCTTGCCATTTTGATGTTTGTCGACAAGCTCCATTTTCTATGCATCTGCTCTTCTCCATGCGCCATGCTCTCTTCTGCACTAAACCTAATAACACTTACAATGACTTAGGTAGTATAAAGCTCTCATCAATCAAAGTATCACATTCCGCTAGGAGTGAATTCATCTGTTGTTCAAGTAACTTAGCGCGTGCTCTTGTCATTGGTCCGATGTGCAGATCATTGGGTTTGTCTTGAAAAGCAACAACATCATCAATAGGAGAAGATGGTAAAGAGCTAGGGATGCCCTCATCACCCCCTCATCACAGGCAGTCAGAATCGCCTGTGATGAGGGCATATCACAGGCAGATTACTAAATGAACCACCTGTGATGAGGGCATACCACAGGTGGTTCCGCACAAGAACCGTCTAAGGTGAGGACACCCATCACAGGTGGTTCTCCATACGAACCGCCTGCAATATTCCAGAAGCGGTTCTTTATTAGAACCGCCTGCGATCTATTTTATAGTATATCTAATTGTTTCAGATTATTCTGTAGTAGCAGGAAACGAAACACACAATACATATACATATCCATACACTCATCTCATTCGTTCACAATTGATGAGACGGTGGCCCAATCTGTCACGGACCCGGGAATTACATATGATTAGGGGAACGAATGGTCGCCAAGGGCCGAGGGACCAGTCGACCTGGTGGCACGGTACCTGCGCCGTACTCACCGAGGCGGAGTGATCCGACACCTGACCAACGCAAGCCGGCCGGAAGTGACTAAACTTCCCAGAACCACATACAATTCCATGATCCGATGAAGGTTTAGAGTCGTTCCTGAATTCTACCACGCAAAGCAAGATCGGAGGAGCCCGGTGATTCTACCCACACCCTAACCTAGCTCGGAAGCTAGTGGGTCACTCGAAAGCCCGGTAGAATACACCCACACCCTGCCTGGCCGGCACAGCATCTCAGCCAGCGGGTCACTCAACTGATTCCTGCTCGACTTAGTAAAAAGAGGAATGGCTTTAACTCTTCACGGCATACCCATACACTTCATATCATTCACGCACGGTGTATGAGCAGCCCCAATAACAACTTGTATATCACAACAAAGCACTACAGAGAAGGATTACCAGATAATGTTTAACACATCCTATACTCGGGGCAGTACATATCTCACATACAACGCGACCCGAAGGTCAATAAACCTCAAAATAGCCACAAGGGCTGCAGCGGAAACACAAAATAAAAACACCCGAGATGGTGGGGGAAACCATCTCAAAACAGCCCACGAAATTTCCAGGGAGTCGAAGCCGAAAGAGGTAAACCGAAGCAGCGAAACGTCCACATCGAAAGCTCCACGAACCTGCCTAGGATAAACCTAGGTGAGTACAACCACCGTACTCGCAAGTCATTGCTCATCAACTAATTAAAACATGGTATTAACCCTATTTGACAAATGGTTAAGTTTCTCTACTTTTAATAAGTTCAGGTTGCATACAAGTGATAAAGTGAACAACTACACCATTTTAATTTCAGATGTAAGAAGACATTAGCAACAACCAAATAACAGCAAGGAAACCATCATACACATGGATTACAACAACATAGACATGATAATAACATATACGTCATGGAAATTAACTTCATGATACATGGAAGGTTGTGAGGCTCCACGCAGTATCTGAGACCTACCTCAATTATACCGTAGTGTTGTTCTCAGTGTCGGGCCCACGCGGTGATAAGGGAGTGCTACGATGGAGTCACCTCAGGATGGTAGGACGGCAAACACACTTCAAAACACCAGGGGCCGCATTCAATTCTTCAGATAACCTACCAACCGTATGCATCGAGCCCACCCTCGGCTCTCACATCTCAACTCATTAGGTTCAAATTGATAGGGCCAACATTTTAATCTCAGCCGTAGCTGCTGCATAACAACAAGTCCTACACATACTAGTGCGGTATCAAGTACCGATCAAGCAAACATTCACATAAGCATCAAGTCAATCCAATTAAGTATGCCAAACAAGATTAACACACAATGTAATGATTAATCAACAAGCAATGGAGCTTGCCTGGAAGCAAAGTTCATTGGAGTGCCAGAACAATCGGTAGAACGCCAAAACATGCGAACTGGAAAAGCGAAGGGAAGAACAATGAATAGCAACAAGAGGGGCATGATGCATTGGTGATATGTTTTGATACTGATTTTAGGTGAATTATGATACTAATTATTTCCGTTTTAGCTATTAAGCTAGATTCTCTAGGATATACCCCTTTTGAATTTAAGCATAAGGCGCAATGTAGTCATATTAAACAACTTGAACCACACTATTATGAATAACCATGGTATCATAAAATTCTACAAGTAAGAGATGAGTTAGGAAAAGGATCATTTCATTAGGGGGTGGTATGAATTCCCAATCCTTGGTTTCTCAACTAAGAGTGAGCTCATTTGTTACATATATACACCAATTAGTCAGTAAGCAATCAGTGTTAACTTAGTTTTGAATCATCAGTGTTTTAATTAGAATAGTGTATACGGTGAGGATCAAGATTGCACGTGCACAATTCGTCCTTTGACCTTCCCGTGGTTGGGCTCATTACTAACATGTACTTAGCTATGATTAACCAAATCAGTGAGCAGTACAGTCATTACCCTCTTTGGTTCACCAGTGCGGTAACATTGGTACATTGATTATAGTAGTTGACACTTAAGTCCTGTTTTAAACCGATATATATGTAATAAGTGTATTAGTTGTGTGGGCTAATGGTTATCTTACGCTAAACTAGTTCCTGTTCAGCACACATTAATCGCACATTCGTGAGTATATACACATATGCATTTCAACCCCCAAGCGTTCGTACCCACATATACCCATAACCATTTTAGAGCTAAGATCAGGTAGTATATGTTCTTTCGGTTTGATAAGCTAACGCTTACATATAGTTGAAGTCAAAGCGACCTCAGTTCTTTAATTAAAAGTCAAGTGCAGCATCTATATGAGATAGCTAAAACAAAAGGGAAGAAACCAGTTCTTATCAGTTTAGGTCTAACATTGCAAAATAGTGCTAGTTTCTAATTTCTACTACCCGTAGGGAATCAAGCTCCACAAGCATACCTATCTCCTTTAGGCACATGTGTGCGTATATACCAATCATCAGAAAAGGGTTTTGGGCATCCGCTAAACGGCGATGAGCACATGGAGAAATAAAGGGAGGCATATAAGGATTAACACTAGATGCTATTGTTATCCGAAGTAGCACATTGGTTAAGGACTATCCGGCCAACAGAACCATTACTTGCTTATGGGATATGACTTAGTCGCACTTATGAGCATATGCATCATATGCAACTGTTCACTGTTTATACAACTGGCCTCAATTACTTAACTGATGCTAAAGGGGGTCCAAAACAACATTAGCTATTACTCTAACAGTGGTCATTGAATGGTTAAGGATGTTTGCTTTACTATTAGTCGTGTAAGGTTAAGCCGATAAATCTCACGGGTGTACATTTACTCAAATTCTAATCAAGGTTTGAACTAACTGTTTACTTAAGACTAATTGGTCACTGAGATTAGCTATCTATTTAATTTCAATAGCATTCCTCAGCACATTGATCGGGTAACGGAGGATTATTTCAGCAGGAAACTAATTAGTTTGGACTAACTAACACCTAAGCACCAACTAGCCACCAGCTAGCATGGACTTAATCATATCCATGTGTAATTGAGATATCAGGACACTATGCCTAGGGATTAGCAACTGCATCCTAATCAGAGGTGGTTCGTTAAACATTCGAATCGTTGGACACAACGGTAACAGCACGGGAGAAGGATGGAACCACGATTGCTCACCCCGGTGGCGAGGAACACGACGAGGTCACAACTTGGCTTGGGGAGGAGCTTCACAGCCAGGTTGTTGAAGAAGGGCACTGGGAGTTGAACTTGTGTCGGCAAGAGGTGGAGGTGCCGGGGCGGCTTCGCCCGGTAGCTTGACACGCGCGTGGGCGAGCTCGGAGACGGGGCTCGGTGCGCCGAGTGGAGGGAAGCACTGGCGGTCGGGGAAGAAGCTCCTGCAGGTGGCCTGTGCTCGGTGCTGTGGCGTGGATGAGGAGATCGGCCGGCAGTCGGCCAGGTGGTGGGTGGCTGCTGGGCGGCGCAGGCGGAGCTCGGCCTGGAGCTCCCCGGATCTGGATGGGGCGGAGGACCGGCGGGATAAGGTCGGTGGTCGGAGGTGAGGCGTGGCCGGTGGCCGGGGTCGGCAGTCGGTGGCCTGTGGCAAAGCTCGGCGGGCGGCGGTGCACGGGGAGGGGCTGCGGTCGGAGCAGAGCTCGGTGGAGGGAGGAGCGAGGAGGCGCAGGCGAGGCGGAGCCTAGGGGAGCCGAGCGACGCTTGGGATCCGGCCGGCAGCGAGCCTGGAGAGCGGCGGCGCGCCCTGGAGGCAAGGCGGCGGCGGCAGGTGGGTGGGGCTGGGGTGGCCAGCCCGTGGCCCCCTGGCCCCTTTTTAGGTTATGGTTTTCATTCATTTTTATTTCATTTTATTCCTTTTAGCAATTAATCTGAGCCGTCAGTTTGAGTATGCCCTAGATCGAGCATCCGTTCTCCGATTCACGCAAATTAATATTTGATTTCGATCAACTCGATGACACAGACCTCGCTACGGTGTCCGATCGTTTGCAAGAGACTTAGATTTTTAAATTTAGGTTTTGAGTACAAGGAAAAATCGATGTTGCATTTAATAACTTATGAAGGGTCAGAAATTTTCTTGGGTCAAGTTTTAAAGTTTTTTAATTCAATCTGTATGCACGCATGATAGGAGGAGAGCTAGGGTGGTTAGAGCATACATAAGTTTTTAAATCACGAGTTTTAGCGGCACTGATTTCGCTGTTCCATTTCATATTAGTCGTAGGGTCGCATGTTAAGGTTTTTGATCAGAGTCATGTTTGAGCTATCGATATGCATGCATGTAAGGAGAAGAACTCCAATTTACTCACGATGATCTTCACTGATCTCGTGCCTTAAGGTTTAGGGGCATTACACTTTTGGTGAGACGAAGGTAACTAACGGTTTGGTGGAGTTTGACCTTGATGATCCGACTATACCATATGCGACGATAGGCCTTTGCAATTGCTAAACCAATCTCCGATGGTTATTGACCTTGTCGTAGGCATGATCAACCTGAACAACGAAGTTCGAGTTCCTGCAAGCAACCAAAGAACCAGCAAGAACTATGATAAATTGCAATCTGAAATTGCGAGTAATAAATTGGCACAAGGGCTAGAAGAATAGAGTTTGGGATTCCACTGGAGATCTAAGCAAAGCGGTAGTCCTACACAACTTGTAGATGCAATATTATAGCAGCAGCTAAACAACTCAATGAAACCCAAAAACTAAAGAGAGAATCATAGGGGGTATATAAAGAGTACGAGATAAGCTTTCCAAAGAGTTTAAGATCACCCAAATCAGTGTTCGTATGCTCAAGATATAGACGTTTGAAGTCAGGACTATCTCAGCAATCCGAATTAGAGTCCAAATCTTGTGGGACTTGATCTCTAGCTCTTCTTGGACCAAAACTAACGTGGAAAGAGTTCTTATACAACACCAATTCATGTGGGACATGGTACACTAGTGCAGAACCCCCTTATAGATGAAAACTTATTAGTGGCGTGCCCCCTAAAAGCCACGCCACTGATATCTGCTCAGATTATCAGCGGCGTGACCAAATCATCCCACGCCACTAATAAAACATTACTAGTGGCGTGCTGGCCAAAGGGCACGCCACTAGTATGTGAGACCCAACAGTCGGACCCGGCATAAGTTACTAGTGGCGTGCGAGCGAACGGGCACGCCACTAGTATTTGGATTACTAGTGACGTGTACATATAAGCACATGCCACTAGTAACTGGACCATTCTGTTCAAAAAAAAGCTGGACCGCTTACTAGTGGCGTGCCCATATACGCACACGCCACTAGTAACCAAGTTACTAGTGGCGTGCCCGTATATGCACACGCCACTAGTAATCTCTGCATCATTTAAATATCGATAACTTTTGATTTATAAGTCCAAATTAAGTGATTCTTTTTTCTAAATTTGTAAAATAAATTAACATATGTTCTAATATGCTAAAAATTTTCACCGAGAAAAGACATCCATAGTAGCTTGTATGGTGGCTTGTAGAAAAAAATCGGGGCAAAAAAAAGGCATTTAGAGCACTCAACCTTTTTTTGCACAGATCACGAAAGATTCCGTTTCGTGGTGAAGTTTTGTAGGCAATCATAACAGTTGTTGATATTCATCATCAAAAAATTTCAGAATTTTTTATTTTTGGTACTTTTTTTATTTTACTAAACAAATAAAAACAAATAAAGAAATGAAGAGACAAAAATGAAAATTACAAAACCGGGGAGGATGGGGTTCGAACCCAGAACCTCGTGTGACTCTCCTGCCCATTCGAACCAGTGCACTACGTAGTGATTATAGTTTATAGTGCCACCTGGACGTTTTTATATAGAAATAGGACTGTTATTTCACTAATAGCCGAATACACAGCCCGTTCCAATCGTTTATCACGCGTTGCCCTAGCCACTTTGCAATCCTCTCCCAATCCGCCGCCGCCGCCCTCTCCCCCATCTCTCTCTCTCGATCCGTCGCCGTCTCCCACCCTCACCTTCTCTCCCTTGGCCGGCAGTCGTGCGGCAGCTCCGGGATCCGCGACGTGGGGTCGTGGGGACGCGCGGCTGAAGCGGCCGGTCCCGGATCCACACGGTTGAGGAAGGTCTCGAGCTCCATGCGCACTGCCCGCGCATTGGCCCACTCTGTCGCTCGCACCTCACTCTCTAGCGCCTCGGGGAATGCCGTCCCCCGCGCCTCGCTCGCCGGTGCTAGCTCACTCCAACGCCCCTGGTGGCGGTTTCCCCTGCTCCTCTGGCATATGTAGGTAAGCATCGGCTGTTCCTCTCCTCTGCTCTCTCATGCTCTCCCCTTCATCCTCTTCTCCCTCACCTCCTAGGTCCGCTCCGCCGGAGGAACCGCGTCACGATGGAGAAATGGCTTCACCACTGGAAGAGGGGCACCGTGCGGGTGGTTTCGGCCACGCCGTCCAGTGGCTGCGCCGTGCGGGAGGGGCACCGTTCGGGTGGTGTCGTGCTGGAGCCGCGCCGTGTGGGAGGGGCGTCGTTCGGGTGGTGCCGTGCTGGAGCCGCGCCATGTGGGTGGGGTGCCGTTCGAGTGGTGTCGTGCTGGAGCCATGCCATGCAGGACGGCTGCCGTGCAGGTGGTGCCTTGCACTCCCGAAGCCGAGCCATGTGGGAGACGCCGTCCGCGCCGCTGCCCGAGGCGAGAACAACCGCCACCGTCCACCGAGTACCACCGCCGCCGTCCACCAAGTACAGCTGCCGCCGTCAACCAGATGATTTGTAAACTAATGAGATTTTTATATGTAATTATGTCACCGGCTGGGTTGAAGCGCAGCCTATTTTTTTTGTTTTCCGAAATTATTACTAGCGGCGTGTGTAATAAAGTGCTCGTCACTAGTTCTTGTGGTTATTAGTGGCGTGTAGAAGGATAAGAACGCCACTGGTATTCCTGGTACCAGTGGCGTGCGCTCGGCACGCCACTAATAACTCCTTACCACCAGCGTGATACTAGTGGCGTGTGCCTAGCATGCCACTAATGTGCTTATTGGCATGCCACTAATAGGGGTATTCTGCACTAGTGGTAATAGTCACATGAACTTCATTCCCTCCTCCTCTTGAGAGCGTGAACTTGAATCCTGGCATGTTCCTGAAGATCTCGACGGACCTCCTCTTATTCTTTATGGCTTGAGCAACGAATGTAGTTGAAGTAGTGGAAATAGAGATGGCAGCAGGTGTATCCATAGGGGTCATGTCCTCATCATCAGTAATCAGATTTGAATCATATGGAATCACAGAAAATTGATACATATCACATAAATTGAGTCACAAAATGATCACTCTCATCGAACTCATCAACATCATATCTAACAAAGTAATTAAACTCTCAATTTCATCCACCTCATGTCACATCCATTAAGTAAATTCGGCATCCATATAAATTGTGGCAAACGTAGAAGCCACAAACATTTGTTCCTCCTTATTGTTGGTGGCACTAGTAATATATACAATTGGTTAGTAGTTGGAGATCATCATTACAATAATTTATGAAACTTTTATTGAGTATAGAAAGATATACTAATGCCCTTGTCCAGTAAAAGGGGTTGATTGGCGCCTTTTCCTCCCTTCTTGAGATAGCTCTTCCAAACCCTACGTGAATCGAAATGGTTTGTCTTCGGCATTGCAACACGAAAGTAGTGAACAATAGATTTGTGTATGTTGGAAATATGCATACTTGCTCATAAATCTTCCAAGTATTTTGATATTAAAGTTTGCTCGTAATAACGAATCCATATACATAAGCATTGGATGGTTTGGTATAAGGAGAACAAGAATCCAATGCTCTCTGCATACAATCGCAATGGTTAGTAAATTCACGTTATTTTGGAAAAAGTATGAAATCCTTATCTTGTTAAGCAAGTAGGGCGTTCAACATGTACTCCACTACAAGGTTTTGCATCTCTGCAATATTTCGTGCGGAGACAATGTATGGGTCGAGGAACCTTGTGTTTACGTGTTTCCTTCTCCATTGTTGACCGTGATTGCGAACACTTACAGTGTATAGCATCTGATGAGACAATCTTTGAGGGACCTGAGGTTGTACAGTTCCCACAAGTCCACGAAGTTCACAAAGAACTGAGAGTTCTCAAAGTCGTTGTAGAAATGTCCCGTAGTGAACTCCACCTAGATAGTTGTGGTCCATTCATTCTTTGGCTTCTTGAACTCTTTGAGGTAGTAGTCGTGCAACTCGCAGGTATATTTTCTGAGGCGATTGAGCGCCTCTGGTGATTTGAGCCATGGCTCTCCTTCAACGTATTTCTCGGCCAATGGCATGAAGGGGAAGTCTTCTTCAAGGTAAATGTGTGGTTCCTTGAGCACCTTCACCTTTGACTTAGCGCCTCACTTTCTTTTAAAGATTGGCTTTGATGACTTGGCGGGAGACGAATGGGCCCTTGTAGGAAGCTCGAGGGCCAAGGTGGTTTCCACCAGTACCACAGCGATCGTGGTGTCCTCGTTGCATCCAATATTAGGCTCTGCAATCACGGGTAGGTCTACCTCCCGTGATTCAACCTGGTCGATACATGAAGGGTGCCAGTCTTCCACTATCACGTATCTGCTATTCTATGATGATCAACTTTTGTCATAGAATGTTACACAATTGTCATGAAAACAGTTTTATCATGAAGTAGTGACGAAAATTGAGACGTCATGGTAACTACAACACATATGATTTTACATGACAAATGGAGAAATTTCGTCATAAAACCGTGACGGAAAATTGTTTGTCATAAAAAGGTAGACGTTCTATGATGATATATGTCGTCACAGATGGCCGCAAAAATGTCACGTGTGGTGTTCATTTTCTTCATGAAAAACTATGCTGGACTGCCTAATCTAACATAGACGCAGCGTTCCACGACGATATTTGTGTCATGAATGGTGATATGTTAGCTTCTATAGTCGTCATAAACACTTAGGCGGGTGGTAACTGACGCAGTTGCCATGTTGGATGCTGACATGGTGGTTGCGCCATGACAAATTTCATTTCGTCACAACATGTGTGCCAACGTGTCGCCAAGCTATCGTCTGACGTGTCAATATGGGTGACGAAATATTTTCGTCATAAAAATTGTAGTTGATGTGGCACCAATTGTTTCTTGGCCTAGTCTATATGGCCCAGCCTATTTAGTTCGGTCCAATCATTTGGCTCATTATCTCCATTCCGACCTAGATTTTTGGCCTGTACGTTTTGGTTCAGTACAACTATTTTGGCCCATGATTTGCTAGGCCAATTTAATTTCTAATTTGTTTATATCCGGCCCAAATACACTTTTGGTCCACTGATCCAGTCCATTTTCGGACTAGGCCATCTTTTGGACCAAGGTTTTGGAGGCCTGAACTCCTTGTACAACCCATATAATACTTGTAGTCCAACATTAGCTAATTTCAGCATTGACTAGGCATAAAAGAAACTGGAGATAGATAACACAAACACATATTTAACTGATTTAAGTAAAATTCTAGCTTGTGAAACACAAATTTCCAGCTACCAAAATACAGATATTGTTCATGATACTACACTGAATATCACACCTAAGTAGCACATAATAAGGTGACTACCTAGGAACCATCCCAACTACCAAAACACAAATTTTCACCAGCACAAATAGTTGCAAGACATGTCACCATCCCAGCTACACGAAGTTTCACAAGCACAATTATTTGCAAAACATGCCACCTGCAAAGTTCTTTCAACAACATATCAAGGAGGGTTTTGAGCCTATGATAAGGTCAACAAACGATGAAGAATTGCATCTGTCTCTTCTTGCTTCTTCAAAACTTGTTCCATATCTTGCTGATGCTTCTTCACAACTTCTTCCATCTCTTGTTGCCGCTTGTCCCTTGCCTCATCTGCTTCTTGTGCACGCTTCTTCCATGTTTCAAGCTCTTGCTGTTGATATTCAAGTGTTTCTCAAGCATAGTTGTTCCTCGTCTCTCCAACTCAAGTTCTTCACAAATGTTCTTAGAGCTTGACTCCAAGCCAACATTCTTCAGAAACTTGCTTATTACACTTGACCGAGTTATTACTTTTGAAACAACATGTGTACTAGTTCTTGCTTGTTCACCATCTTCAATAGGATCCTCCATCATAGCTTCCATTTCAGCCTATGATCGCAAGGATTTTACATGATTAGTAAAAACAACAATCAGATGAGCATAAAGTACAACAGTATAGAAATGGTGCTACATAAATTGTGCTTTGTTTCAATGTTTTGAAAACAAATCAAATGAATGTGACAGTATTGGGAATAGTACATAACTTGTTTACAAACTAGAGGAGTAGGCAACAAGGCAAGCACAACATCTATTTAGTAAAGATAAATTAGCAACTGTCAATAAATGCCTTGTAGAAGCTATATTTATGATAAGAACAATTATAAACAGATCAGGTTATAGTGACAAAAAATTGACAAATGACAAACTTAACATGGTCATATTATGACAAGCATAATTATGAATAGCTTGGTACATGTAAATCAAAAAGCACGATAGCAAATCATGAGAGAGCACTTACAATTGCTTCTTTTACAGGCTTGCTAAACTCTTTCTTTGTGCTATTGTGGCATTCCTTGAAAATGTCAATTGCATCAGGTTCTTTATCCTTGTATTTATCCTTCTATTGATGTTGGAAGAATTACAAAAAGTCAGGTTGGCAAATTAAAAGCAAACATAAGTTGGTATTGAATTGTCATAGCATGCTTTCTTGTACTAAGTTCTCTAAACTATAGAAATTCTATAAATGATGTGTTTGAAGAGTCTGGCAATATTCTGTGATATTGTAATGTATTTTTGTTGGACATGAACACACCGATCTGCACTAAGGATAAGAAATATTAAATTGAGCATAAATGTAAATTTGTAGAAGTAGCAAACTGATGACTACTTAATTGATAAGATAAATCTTAAATAGGAACAAATAACAACTTAGACATATCCCATTTCTTTATTTTTCTCACAACAGCATTATTAAGTTGTATATATAAATCATGTAAGAGAAGGGGGAACTATTCCAATGAACCATTAAAATATATGGAGAAGAGCAATAGAGAAACACTTAGCATACAAAAATGAAATGATAGAAAAGAAATGTAGACTGGATTGAACTAAAGTTGGTGTATGAAATTAAAGGTGTAGCAAAACAGAGCCTTATCAACACTAATCAGGACATCCTATTAGCATTTGATCTTGATATATATCATTTTAAAAGGAGGAACAAAAAGAAGTTGTATTGACACCTAGTATAAGGATAGTCAACATCAGGAAAATATGCTCAATATGGAAATAAGAGACAGGGAAGTTAATTGTGTCAGTTCTTAAGCTTGCATCTATTCAGTTTTAACCATTTATCAATTATTGTTGCTTACATGATTTTGATATACCTGTATCACTGTTGGCAATGTAACTTGATGATTAATCAATAATCAATAATTACCATCACAGCATAGCAATGAGCAATGTAGCTCCTAGAATCTGTGGTTTGGTGAAACTTGACTTTAGCTCGGTTTTGCTTGTTCTTTTCAGAAGATTCCTATAAAAAGGCAGTTATGTAAGGCACTTATATAAGGCACATTTGACAAAGTAATGAAGTGATTTTGTAGTTCAAACCTTGTTTTTTGGGTCAGACCACTTTTGCACTAGTTTTCTCCATTCTTCATCAGTGATATTAGATACTGGAGATGTTGTCCTCACTAGATTAGCTGGAACACCGTCAAAGTATTTCTTTTTTCAGCCTATAGCACGCCTGTCGTACCCCACACTTGAGTACATCAGCACATGCAACCTTCTTTGCCTTATTATTGGTGTCCAAGGCCAACCTTCTCTAACAAAATGAATCAAAATCATAACTGATGCATACCATCTTAGATGTTGTATGTATGATAATATTTTTACTAATGATAGATTAAATATGTGAAAAACAATAAACTTTGAGAGGTAGGAGAAAAAATTGTAATGGAGGTTATGCACAATTACTAGACTATCTCATCAGCAATGGCCAATATGAGTATACAACCAATTGTATCATGTATTCATGTTGTAGGTAATCAATAAAGTTTCACGTGTAATGGAAAAAAGAATCATGCAGTGCAATAAAAATAAAGAGCATGATGGCATATGTTTAGCATATAGTTAGCATATATATGTGCATATGGTTTCTTTTGGACAATTCATACTAAAGCACATCAATAGTTAGCATATAGTTATAACATGTAGCACAACAATGCAAATAAATATAGTGCAAGAATCAAAAGACTTACAGACAGTGTGCCCACGAAGTTATCTAAAATAGTAGAGTCTTTTGCCTTGTACTCTTTCCAATGTGTGAGGATAGGCACACTCTGCCTAATGGCAATGCCATCCTCTAACGCTAATTTGGCAGCTTGCACTGGTTCTTCTGGCCTTCTATTCCCCTCGACAATAGTGATGGGCAGTCTTTTTCCCATAGCCCTTGTCATCCTATCAAGCAATTTGCCCATTGTGTGTGCCTTCCCCCCTTTTTGATAGTTGATGGTGCATCTACAAATAAGTAATTGAGTTAGTGCATAGTAGATCTGTATTGCAAATAATAAAAGATAGACAACACTATAACTTGCCTTCATCGTTGAGCTGCATGTGCTCCTCATAGTTGTCAATACCATTACCAACTTGTTGTGCATCATGCGAGGAAGTAAGTTTCACACCCATATCACATGTTGGTTGGGTGCTTTATCCTTCATATGACCAGTTCCTAACAGGACTTCTAGTGCGCACTTCCTCTCTACATTCAGTCCTATCTTCAACATTTGGTCCTGAGTCCACTTGTTCTTGAGTCCTATCTTGAGATGGTGCTACGTCCGATTGTCTAGTTTTTTGCAACCTCTCTGAGACTCTAGTTGGCTGCTCTGTTTGTGTTCCTGCCCTCACTCTCTTTGTAGGTCTTGTCCCCCCTGGAGCCATCTTGCAAGTCTTGTTAGCAGTCTTTGTGCAAGTCTTGTTAGAAATCTTAGAGGCCTGATATAGAAGAATACATGAATATAAATAGCTTATTTAGAATAAGTAGAAACAAAATAAGGAATACTTAAAGACAGGACTGCAGGATACTAATTATATGTAGTAAGCAGCCTAACATCCTTAGCCCTCCTAGGGTAGTAGAACCAGCACCTTAGATGTGCAGGTAGTAGTTATGGATTGATCCTCCATCGGCAGGTCTTCGTCGTCTAATGAGGCATTGTCATTTTCTTCTCATTCATAGCTCCTATCCTCATTAGGATCATACTCTGATCTGGAGTCTTTGTGATTACTACACTTGTTCTTTGATTGCTTATTCTTTTCAGGGGAATGTTTGGCGGTTACTCTCTCAAGAATAATTCATAATGCATTGATGCCAAGTTCTTGCATTCTTGTATTGTTCCTCATCAAGTTCTCAAGCCATATCCTCTCATACCCATTTAGTTCAGATTCTTTCATGAATTAAAAATAATAATAAATTTATTTGTTAGAAATGCATGCAATAGCATCAGAATGACAAACAATAAAAATCCTAGAGAAAATTTGTCCCAAAAACATCCTTAAGCATATGCATGAAAAGATTAATGACAACGGTTCTTCACCACATTTATAGTGCAAAAAATTTGTGCAAAAAATTACAGATACACAAGTAAGATTTCATAGATTGCTTATATGTTGCCCTTTGGTTATTGTATAGTGTTTTTTCTTTAGATGAGAAATCTTGGCAATGAAAAGTAGAGCCATAGATCCCTTGCCTATAGCTCTGCACAATGATAAAGCATTAGCAACAGCATATCAGTTTTCATAGACCATTGATTCATGTGAAGTGGTTCATTCCTAAATCAGCATCCTATTATAGCTAACTCGGAAGAGTCATTCTGGGAAATCTAGTTCACTATCACATTTATTTCAATACTTTTTTTAATCCTAGTGTGTGTATCACATTTCTTCCAGTGGTTTTCTTAATCCCAGTGCATACCAGCATACCACAAAGGCACTGTAAACAACTTTTTAGGTCAATAAGAGGTTTATAACTTGCCAGGATGAAAAATGTGTGAAACTATATTGGATTCCATCACAGGTTAATCTAAAATAAGCAAACAATATATGGCGCAGCAAGAGATGGTCTAAACTATTAAGGCTCCATTTGGAACACGGATAGGAAAACATAAAAACAAGAGAAATATATGAATAGAAAAGGAATGCAGGTGACAAAATGAGGATTGAAAATCATAGAAAAATTTATAAATATGCTGCTCAGAATGCAAAAATTGGAGAATCACAAGAATCCTAATAACCAAGGTCAAAGCGTATTGAAAGATAAGGCCCATAAAATCTCAGCGCTCTTGTTATTAAAGCCATCTCTAATCACTATCATATTTGCTTCATTCTTGTTTTATTCC
This sequence comes from Stipa capillata, assembly GCA_019208055.1. NCBI lineage: Eukaryota > Viridiplantae > Streptophyta > Magnoliopsida > Poales > Poaceae > Stipa > Stipa capillata. Next base: position 32,658 of record JAGXJF010004086.1, read on the forward strand.
GAAAACTCTATGTGCATCTAGTGAATATTCTCTCTGCCTTGTACAATTATATATGCATTAAGTGAATGCAACAATCGTCATGGGCTCACAGCTACTCCACCCCACCTATCCTCCTCAGCCTATATAAACAAGTTTAGAAGCTATGTACCAGCACTCCACATGTCTACTTAATCCACCGAGATGGTCTGTGTCTGATACATACGTTGGGGTCGTCGGCGTTCTGATGTCATTTTCTTCATGCTCCCTACGGTTGGCTGTGGGGGGTGGGGGCGCTGCTCCAGATCGGTGGCGTCGGGGGAGATGCAACAGAGACACTCCCGTCCGGCATGATGCGCATGAGTGGGTGCCTCAGGGGAGTATATCCGGTGTGGAGGCAATGGTGGAGGGGTGGCGCTTAGTGTGAGGGCGAGGGGAGGGGCGGTGCTCCGTGGTGAGGGCGTGGGGAGGGGGCGCTAGGTGGTCAGGGCAATGAGAGGGGTGGTGCTTGGCTGTGGGGGCGAGGGGAGGGGCGGCACTGAGTGGTCAGGGCGAGGGGAGGGGTGGCGCTGGGCCGTGGAGGTGAGTAGAGGGGCGGCGCTTGGCTGTGGGGGCGAGGGGAGGGGCAGCGCTAAGCTATCGGGGTGAGGGGAGGGCCTGCGCTCGACAATGAGGGCATGGGGGGCAGCGCTCGGTGGTCAGGGTGAGGGGAGGGCAGGCGCTCGACGGTGAGGGCGTGGCCGGGGTGAATAGGGGCGTGGGGTGAGATGGTGGGTGGTTTTGGGGGAAATCATGTGGCTGATTAGTGATGGGTGGAGGTAAAATTACAACACTAGACTCGATTGGTCAGTACATGGTTGTACAAACTGGTAATTTTACACTCAGCTGAAGCCATATATTGGTGCACTCGGGAGTTTTTGGCACGAAAGTCAATTTTTTAGCGGGTACTGGAAAAAGACAGAAGAAAGAGATATTCACACCATATAAAATATGTATTTATGAAATTAAATTAGATATAGTGTAAAATTTTGTACTCAAAATTGTGAAGAAGTACCAAAATGACTAGCAGGACTGGTGTGACACGCGCATCTTGCGTCCATGCAACTATGTCTGCACTGGCCCTAATGCAAAGCAACTTGGTGGCTTGAGAATGTAATATCCCAAATCATTTACAAACCAAGGAGCTATAGATGGATGTGCCCAAGTAGTGAAGGTTCTCTAGTCACAACAATTTGAGCGTGAGGCGATATGGGAGCTTGAGTTCCGCCAGTGTGAGAAGTATCCAAATTTGTTCATATCGGATATATGATGTATGTGGTATGTTCATTATGTTAAGTGTGCGAGCATGGGTGAATTTATTGTCCCTCTAGCGTGGGCACTAGCCCAAACTCTCTAGCGACACAACAGTGCAGTTCTAGTGAAGTTCTACATGTATATGTTGTAAGAAATGGTCAAAAACAACGTTTTGCTCGGGCCACCCACCTAACTACCCACCACCCATTCGGGCTCGAGGTTTGCCCAGGCTTTGTAGTCTATGTGCGAGTAGTATTGCAGTGATTAGAGAGGCCTTAAAATAAGCTTGGTAATTATTTGAAGAATGGAAAGAGATTATAAAAAGATAACCTTGGTAATTATTTGGAGAAAGGAAAGAGATTATAAAAAGATAAGCTTGGTAATTATTTACAGAGGTAATTAGAGAGGCCTTAAAATAAGCTTGGTACTATTTGGAGAAAGGAAATAGATTATAAAAAAAAGACAAAAAATAAAAAAATAAAAAAAGGGCTTTGCAGAGATCGAACCCATAACCACCTGCTGTGTATAACTTCTCTCTACCAACTGGGAAGCATGACCATAGGTACATTAGGCGACGCTTTTTTATTTGATGAAGAGACTGTGGGGTGAGTTGTGCAAACTGCACTGTAGCCTCCGAGATTTCTTCCGTACTAAAATTTAGTTCTTGTTTTCAATCAGTTCGGATTATTGGTTACTTGTATGCTTTTATACTACAAGTGCTATACATATTCAGTTCTCCAGTGCCAAATCCCATATCATGCTCTTGCAAGTTCACAACAAATCATGTGGCCTAGCTAGTTGTTTATTTATTCCCTTGACTGATTGCTTAGTGGCTTGATATATCTAACCTGAAAAATAATCCTTCACACTGCTGCTACTACCTGTTGGAATCATCGTCTCAATGAAGTGATTTGGAGTAAATAGGACATTTTCATTTGAACATATATGATTATTGAGAGGACAAAAAGAAATGATGACAGTCCAAGGTGTTAACAGATAATACATTGAATTCTGGGAGAGGTTTAGTTAATTTTTTTTTGCCTTAGGAGCCTAACTCTACCTTGCCAATCATCTAGTGTATTCTAAAGCGAGGCTTGTTCCAGCCACTTAGCAATGACCAGCTCCTTGAAACCTGCAACCTTCAGCCAAGCTTTCTCAGATCTTAAGATTCTAAATTTTTTTGGGAGAGGTGCCTCAAAAGATATAACACTGATAGCAAGAGAGATAGGAAAAATGCAGTGATTTCTCCATGCTGTGAAATTCACCAAAAGATATAGCAAGCTCAATTCCCTTTTGTGATACAATGTGTTGCTACTCTGCCTTTAGATCAAACTTCAGATAGTTTGGTTTCTGTAGTTTATGGCAATGCCTACCAAGTGTATTAGTAAACTGAAAGTTTCTTACCATCAAGCAACCACTGACACTCATGGCCCTTGAATTGAATGGTACTGCTTGACATGCCACTGAGATTTCTAGAGATATACTTCTTCCAGTGCAAATGATGTTCATTTGTCTATTTGGTAGAAGTTAATTTATCGATGCTGAACTTATCATTATGATTTTGCCACTGAGATTTCTGAAGAACAGAAAGAGGATGTTAATTTGTCTATTTGGCGCATGTTAATTATTCTCCATCCTGTGAAATCCACCAAAGATTTAAATTAACAAAAAGAGGATGTGAGAATCTCATTTTTTAGAGTAGTGCCCCAATCACTTATGGCTATTGAGCAAACTCATATCATGTCATCACTAGTTACTATATTAGCCCAACCATGCCATAGCTTCAAATCTTCTGTTATGAATACACTAGTTGCACATATTGAATGTAGAACAGAAGATCTGCAAAGTGCACACTACAAAATTACTAATCACAAAGTTTTGCCATGCCTACCTAGAGAGGGGGAAAAGGACTCATGAAGTGGTTGGATGAGTAGGTATTAGATTAGTAAATTCATACTAACATTTTCATCTGGGACAACAAATCCACTAACTCCTTAACTCATATTACACCTGGCTAGATGCTTGTGCTGCTGAAATCCAGTATTCAAGATCCAATCATGTTTTCAGCTACTAGAAGCAAAATGGATGCTTTATAAGAACATACCATTTAGGGCTTGGACCTTAGATCTTGACAATTACCTTTAGAAGCTCACTGCATATCACTTCTTAGTTCTCTAAAATCTGAAAATTTTCATGTTTCTACCAAATCCCTTGCATGAGCTATTTTACTGACCCAACACTCCAAGAAATTACAAATGTATCATGGACCATAGGCTTAAACCTATTAGAAATCAATCTGACAATTTTAAGATAGTAGCAAAAATCAGCATATGAATCATTCCACAGATGTCTGGCTTTATAGTAATTGTAGTAAAAATATCAATTAACTATTCAAAAACATAAGGAATTAAATTACTGAAATAAGCTAGCTACATTGTTCAGGAACTTGACAAACTACTCCTCCTCCTCCTCCTCGTCGCTATCGCCTTCGCCGGCAGGAACTTGCACAGTGTCATTATCACTGCAGTATTGCAGCAAGGTGACATCAGCATCAGATTCTGAGTCAATTTCATGCAAAGTGTCACCCCTCTGGTTTAGCAAACTACTGACTAAAGTGGCATCAACATGATAGCTTTTTTGACCTTCATGGTGTAGGGTCGTCAAACATGGATCAATATCTTGCAAAGGAATTTCCATATGAAAACAATTCTCTTCTTGGTATGCGTCCACACTAGCCTCACTTATATCATTCTCAACCACTTTATAGAGCTGCCTATGCTAAAATTTTTGCACGACTCTCCAGTTTTTGCCTAACTTTGTGTCTTGAAAATAAAATATCTTGGTTGACTGACTCGCCAAAATAAAAGGATCACTCTTGTACCAGCACCTTTGAATATTGATAGAATTACAATATCCATCATATTTTATTCCTTTCGTCTTGCCACCCTGATCAAACCAATCACATCTAAATAACGCAACTGTTCGGTGGACATGTAGATCAGAGTCATAATGTAACTCAATGATTTCTTTGAGAGAAACATAAAATTCAATAAACTAGTTATTATGTGTATCCTCAACCATGATTCCACTATTTTGTGTCTTGTAGTATTTCTCACGATCAATAGTGTGGTATCAAACACCATTAACAGTGCATGCTGAAAAAATCCTGACTCTTAAATCTAGATGACATGACAGTGCATATAGGTCATCACTAACATCTTCTGGCTTCTCACATCGTAACCTCTCAATCTGTAGGATAATCCACTCAGTTGTCAAAACTACTGAATGTAAACTTACATGGGGCTTGAACCATTTCTCAAATCACTTCTCAACTCTTTTATCAATATTTCCAGCCCCTTCTTTCTTTAACTCTTCTCTAAATAGGTTATAAACCATAGTTAATTCAAATATTAGAGCTATAAATAGTAAGTATATACATGAGAAAAATGCAGAAGTGTTGAATGAGTACATACTCGATATATGGTTCAACCTCAGTACAATTATTTAGCACATACCAAACAATCTTGTCAAATTCACAATCAAGATATGTAAGCCTGGAGGATCCTAGTAGATTAACACCATGCATAAAAATAGATAGATTACTAGGCAAAGTATTTTCTAGTGACCTATCTCCACTTCTACCCTCTCAATTAAATCTGGCATCAATATCATCCATGTATCTTGAGCAAAATGTTAAGGCCTCATCAACTACATATGCCTCTGCAATGGATCCTTCTGGCCTTGCCCTGTTCCTCACATAACGCTTTAAAGTGCATAATCATCTTTCTATTGGGAACATCCATCCATATTGTAATGGACCTATAAGTATTGCCTCATCAACAAGATGAACAGCCAGGTGTACCATCACATCAAAGAAGGCTGGCGAATTTTTTTCTCAAGCTTGCAAAGGATTATTGGGATTTCTGCTTTTCGTCGAAGCAAAACATCAACCTTAAAAGTTCTACCACACAATTCCCTAAAAAATATCCCAACTCTGCAATTGCTTCATATATATCTGAAGATGAATAGTATAGTATCCCATATACGATTCCCTGGACTCTCAGAATAAGAATACGTATTCGGTAAGGATCCCCAGGAGATAAGGTAACCCCCTGTAAGGAGGAAGGACACCACTTAAACTAAGAAGTCAATCCCGACGTTTAAGAAAGCCAGAGTTCTACTCAAGCATAAGTCCATGTCCGGTACGACTCGGGGAGCCCCCTATAAAAGGATCAGCAATCCCATAGGGGAGGACAGGTCTTTCAGATCACAGGAATTGGACAAATCTTTTAGGTCTTACAAGCGATACAAGTCTTAGAAGCATGAAGCCATCCAGAAGCCCGAGCGATTCCCACGAGAAGACATGCCGCCGTGAAGGAGTCGAACCCCGTGGAACTAGTCGAAATAGCCTCCGATTAGGTCTAGGATAGCCACTAACATACACCCCCTTTGTAAGATACTCTTTGATCAATATATACAAATATGACATAGGGTTGTTATCCTGAGGGAGGCCTAAACCTGTATAAAAAGGGCGTTTCCTTGCTGTCAGATCTCTTGGCCTTGTGCCCTAGGGGTCCCTACCCAACAACAAGTATCTCTGTCTCACGACTACCGTAAGATCAGCGGTTTACCAATCGTCAATAGATGGCGCCGACCGTGGGGACCTCTCTGGCTCAAGCCATCAAGGAAGTATTGGAGTCGGCAAGATGTGCAACTAGTCGCGATCAGCCCATGACGCCAACTGCACAGCCCACCCCGGTTTGACCTGAGGAGGAGGAAGCAGTTTCGGTGGGAGATCCGATCTCTCTCACGCGACGTGCCGGGTACTCAGATCTGGGCTTCTACAACAACTTTGGCCAGACAGATCTGTACTCGGCAATTGACCGCGTAAATCTAGGAGAATACACCACTGGCAAGTACTCGGATTGCAAAGTTGATCACTTCAGGACCAAGTGCGCCAGGGCCTTCGGGGGAACGTTGGTGCTAAATGACAATTCCCCGGCAGGAGCGACCAGCCCGATGTTCGGACTATCACCTGCAACTTTTGATCGACCAAACGATCAAGATCTCAATCACAGCATCCCTCCCGATGAGGAAGACACGATGGAGTGGAACTACACCTCATCTAATCTAGGCTCTCGAGTGGTTCTCGCGATCCATGACGGTCGGAAAGATCTCAAGGACCCGGATCAGCATGGTGGCTCACAACATCGAAGCCCGACAGCTACTCCTCACGGGAATGGGAATATGCCTGCGGCAGCAGACATAACCCCTCAAGGGACGGGGGAATACATGTCCCGAACTGCTCGAAGACTCGTCGAGGTGCACAATCTGCTGTCACGACCACCGGCGGTAGATCTGACAACACCCGATGGAATACAGTGGCTGCAACGGCTGGGGGTTGAACTATAGCAAGCCCAAGCCCAAGCCAAATCTTCTCGACTCCAGTCGGTGGCACACAGCTCCAATCGAGGGAAGACCCCTCTCTAACTAGAGGAATCAGGCGGAGAAGGAAGACATCCTAGGAACAGGTCTCACTAGGAGCAACAGCACGCTGACCTCTGCGACACGCTCAATGAGCGCCGATTCCAAAGGCACCAGCAAGAGCAATCTCCTCCCCGTAGAGACCACAGGCACCACGCTAATGGTTGAGGACGGTCTCCGACCCCGAACAGCGGTGAGAACGTGCCTTATCGGAGAGCCATCAACGGATGCCAAGCACTATCCCAAGAGCTCCGACATGTGCGCTGGCCGTCTCACTTCAAGCCTGGGGCCTTAGAGTCATACGATGGCACCACGAACCCTGCAGAGTTCCTGCAGATCTACACTACGATAATTGAGGCCAAGGCGGAAACGAGAAGGTCATGGCCAACTACCTCCCGACCGCTCTCAAAGGAGCAGCCAGGACTTGGTTGACGAACTTACCCCTAGGAACGATCCGCTCCTGGGGACAGCTTTGTGACATGCTTCTTAGAAACTTCCAAGGCACCTACACGCGTCCCGACTGGGTCGACGACTTATTCCTAGTCATCCAACACCCAGACAAGACCCTCCGAGATTTCACCAAGCGGTTTAGTGCTGTTCACAACACTATCCCTGAAATAACAGACTCGGACGTCATCAGCGCCTTTGTTCGAGGCAGCACGAACGAGATGTGCACGCACGACCTGATCATGCATCCTCCAAAGACAATGGCACAGTTGATGGACCTAGCCGAAAAGGCTGCATGTGCTGAGGAAACCCTACATCACATCAAACAGCAAGAGAACAGGTTGCCCAGGTCTCCCCTCTGGACCAGAGATGATTCAACAAAGGCGAAGTGCAAGAAGAAATCCTCTGGAGGGAACAGGGAGAAGAGATCTAAAACCGGTGAGGTATTAGCCGATCTCCCGAGAAGCGTACCTGGCGACCGCGCACCAAGGATAAGCAGACAACTTCCTCCGACAAGACAGGAAAACTCTGGTGCAACTTCCACCAGACCGATTCGCATGATCTCCGTCAGTGCCGTATCTTCAAGAAATACCTCAAGGAAGAAAGAGAGAAGCTCCGCGGGGAGAGCCCGCAGGTCGCAAACAATAGTCGGGACACTACTTCCGACGATGACTCCGCCCTTGAGCCATTCCAGGGGCATGTCAGAGCGATCGAGCATATATTCGGGGGTTTGGCTTCCTACAAGTCGAAGAGGCAATACAAGGCGATTGCCCGAGAAGTTCTCGCGAGTATACCGCAAGTCCCTCGGGCAGTCAAGTGGTCGGAGGTCATGATCAATTTCGACCAAACCGATTGCCCCGAGAACTGTGCTCGATTAGGACGATACCCGATCGTTGTCGAACCAACGATCAATAATTGCTGAGTGGCCCGGGTGCTCATAGACGGAGGGAGCTCCCTCAACATCCTATTCACCAAAACCCTCAATACGATGCAAGGGCCACGGTCATCGGTCCAAACGGTGACACAGGCGTTCCACGGTATCGTCTCAGGCTCGTCGGCTACGCCAATCGGGCAAGTCACACTGCCGGTTACCTTCGGAACACCGGAGAACTTCCGAACAGAGAAGATCCTGTTTGACGTAGTCGACTTTGAGATGGCATACAATGCCATCTTAGGGCACCCAACTCTGGCCAAATTCATAGCAGCAACGCACTACGCCTACCAATGCATGAAGATGCCTGGCCCCAAAGGTTGTCCTCATAATAAAGAGCTCCCCTCAAGAGGCACTACTCTGTGACAAGCGTAGCCTCGACCATGTGCAAGTGCCTCAGAGGGGTGAGGAACATACCCTCTCCAAAGCCAAAACTACCGTCAAAACTCATGGCAAAGTAAAAACAATTCCCTTGGACCTAGCAGAACCATCCAAGATGGTCCAAATCGGCTCAACTCTTGGTTCAGACCAGGAACTTTCGCTCATCACCTTCCTCTGGGACAATTCGGATGTTTTCGCATGGCAACCGTCCGATATGCTCGGAATCCCTAGGGAGGTAATCGAGCACAGGCTGGTAGTCCGCCCAGACGTCACGCCTATAAAGCAAAAGCTTCAGCAGTTTGCTCCTGACCGAAAAGAAGCCATCAAACTGGAAATCTAAAAGCTTCTAAAGGCCGAGTTTATTCGAGAAGTTGAACACCCCGAATGGCTCGCCAACCCTGTCATGGTAAAGAAAGCCAACGGAAAGTGGCGAACGTGCGTCGACTTCACGGACCTTAACGAAGCCTGCCCTAAAGACGTATTTTCGTTACCTAGAATAGATCAGATAGTAGACTTTATGTCTGGATGTGACTATCCAACCCTTCTCGACGCCTACTCCGGTTATCACCAGATAAACATGTGTTGGGAAGACAAGGAGAAAACCTCCTTTGTAACTCCGTTTGGGGTATTTTGCTACTCGAAGATGCCTTTTGGATTAAAAAACACAGACGCAACATATCAACGCAGAATGTAGCTCGCCCTCCACAGTCAGCTCGGTCAGAATATTGAAGCTTACGTCGATGATCTCATCGTAAAAACAAAGAAAAAGGAGGATCTGCTCACGGACTTACAAGAAACCTTCACAAACCTTCGAAGAAACAGGATAATGCTGAACCCAGAAAAATGCGCCTTGGAATCGAGGCCGGAAAATTACTTGGGTTTTTGGTTTCGCACTGAGGAATCGAAGCGAATCCTGACAAAATACGAGCAATTGCAGAAATGAAGTCACCAAAGTCAGTCCAAGACATCCGACGGCTCACGGGTTGCATGGCAGCCATGAGCTGCTTCATATCCCGACTAGGAGACCACGTGAATCCTTTCTTCCAGCACCTACGATAACACAACGGCTTCGAATGGACAGAAGAATCAGAAAAGGCATTCCAAAGCCTCAAGGAATACTTAACAACCCCCCTCCCCCGTGCTAGTTGCGCCCAACCCAGAAGAAGACTTATTTCTTTACATCGCTGCTGGTCCATCAGCAGTCAGTGGAGTATTGACGGTGGAACATGGGACTCCAGAACAACGCGAGAAAGTTCAATAGCCTGTCTACTACATCAATGAGATTCTACACGGGCCCAAGGAGCGTTACCCTCAAGTTCAGAAACTCCTATATAAGGTACTTACCACATCTCGCAAACTTTGACATTACTTCTAGGCTCACACCATCACGGTCCAAACCACCTACCCACTAGGAGAGATTCTTCGCAACTGCGACGCCATTGGCCGGATCGCCAAGTGGGACGTCGAGCTAGAAGAGTTCAACATCCACTTCGTGCGTCGCACTGCCATCAAATCTCAGGTACTCGCCGATTTCCTAACCGAATGGTCGGAGCCCGACCACTCCGGTGAGTCACCAGCCGTGAAAGAAGATATTTGGATTTACACTTCGACGGTTCTCTAACCATCGAAGGCGCGGGGGCTGGAATAGTTTTAACTTCCCCAACTGGAGAATACCTACAGTACGCACTGCAGATTGACTTTCTGGCCACGAATAACATGGCTGAGTATGAGGGTTTGCTTCCCGGTCTCTGAATCACTTCCGCACTTGGTATCCGTTGCCTACTCGTGAGTGGGGACTCACAGCTGGTAGCGAGATAAGTGTCCAAGGAATATCAGACCACAGACCTGACCATAGCGGCTTACCTAGCAGAGGTAAGGAAGCTGGAGAAGAAGTTCATCGGACTCGAGGTACGGTGTATCCCTTGAAAGGACAACTGCCGAGCTGATAGTCTCACCCGCCTGGCTTCCTCACGATCTCCATGTCCACCCGGCTTCTCGCGAGCCCGTGGACAAAGGAATGGCCACCCACAAAACAGAGCACCATTTAAGGATGTCACAAGTATTGATGCTCCAAGAGGAGTGGTAGGTCGACTCGTTGCTCCCCTCGATCCTGAGGATTCGTGGATGGAGCCCATCTGCAGGTACCTTCTCGATCGGACTACGCCTAAGGATGATACACTATCCGAGCAGCTTGCCAGACGCGCCAGGATGTACTACCTGGTCAACGGAGTCCTCTACCGAACAGGAGCTCACGGAGTGCTCATGCGGTGTATACCCTAGAAGCTGGGTACAGAGTTACTCGAGGAGATCCATGGAGGGGTGTGTGGGGCACATGCATCTTTCCGAACCCTGGTCGGAAAGGCCTTTAGACAAGGATTCTATTGGCCGATAGCCCTCCGTGACGCGAGCGAGTTAGTGAAGCGATGCCATCAGTGTCAATTTCACCGCAGATGCATTCACTAGCTCGCCCAAGCATTACAGACAATTCCCTTGTCATGGCCCTTCACCACGTGAGGCCTGGATATCCTGGGACCTTTCCTAGTTTCTCCCGGGGGCTACAAGTTCCTATTCGTCGCAATCAACATGTTTACTAAATGGATCAAGGCTGAACCAGTCATACAGATCACGTCGGAGGCTGCAAGTGGTTCATAATGAAGAATGTTGTGACTAGATTCGGCGTCCCGAGCAAGATTATAACCGACAACGGCACCCAGTTTTCTAGCGCCGAATTCATTGAGTACTGCGCCAGCCTCAGTACCACAATATGCTACGCTTCGGTCACACACTCATAGAGCAACGGGTAGGTCGAGCACACCAATGGACTTCTCCTCCAGGGCATGAAGACTCGTGTCTTCGATCGCCTCTCCGCGCACACAAAGTCATGGGTGCAAGAGCTGCCCTCGGTCCTTTGGGCACTTCGGACAACCACCAGCCGTGCCACAGGCGAAACACCATTCTTTTTGGTCTATGGGGCGGAGGCCATGCTCCCCTGTGAGCTCGCGCTCAAGTTACCACGGGTAGAGCTATACACAGACAAGGAAGAAACCCCTCGATGAGAGGATGACCTCAATTTCCTTGAGGAGAAACGGGCTTAGGTCTTATTTCGAGCCACCAAATATCAGCAGGACCTCCGTCGTTACTATGAATGACATGTCCGGCAACGCTCTCTCCAAGTTGGCGACCTTGTTCTATGACTCGTTCAGAACAGGAGTCACAGTAACAAGCTTTCTCCCAAATGGGAAGGCCCTTATACGATAGCCGAGGTTACTCGACCAGGGTCATTTAAGTTAGCCATGGACGATAGGCGAATCTTGATAAATTCCTGGAACATTGACCAACTCTAGAAGTTCTATGTGTAGGACATATGGACTGCCTACCCGAGAACACTTCTCAAGTACGCAGTCAGGGGCTGGATAGGTCTGGATGATGAGCATGACATTGTCAAACACACAGACTCGTCGGAACTCACATAAGACCTCAAAAATATCAATAATTTCCCCGTACAGTCTAGCACACGTTTTATAGAAGTACAAGATTTGCTACACGTTCAGGCCTCCGAGGTACATTTCCCCGAGTATTCAAACGATCAACGAAGACCAGGCCGCTCCCTCCACCTCCGCCAGGTAGCATCGATTCTCCGCCTCATCTCGCCTGGGGAATTCATTGGTTAGAACCCCCGGGTCGAAGGCAGGTCTCGCACCCTGATGAGCACCAAGGCTGCAGCAGCAGTTTCCTTCATCCCCGCTTGTCGCTCTTGGGCGATGCGAGCGTCGAGACTTTCCTTCACGATGCTAGCGACCCGATCTAGCTCCATCAACCGATCTGAGATGCTCTCGGTGGCTCGGAAGGGCACACCAATCGTCTTCAGTACCGTTTCGAGACTACCCGCCGTCGATAAGAGTTTCTCCTTAAGAGAAGAAGCCTGCGTCTTTTCTTGAGAAAGGGTGTCGGAGAGTTGGGCCGATTGGTCCCGAAGGTTTCGGATCTCGGTGCAGGCAGAGCTCCATCTGCTCTGGGCACGCTAGGAGGAGCATCGAGGTGAGAGAGGAGGAAGGGATCACCCTGCGAAGAGGCTTTTTGAGTAGAAACATTTACCTCTAACAAGGGCCCAATAAGCGCCAACAGATCATCCTTTGCGGGAGCCTCCTCAATCGGCTGAGAAGGAGTTGGTAGAGAAGGTGAGGTGGTCCCCCTGATCGTACCCCGACCAGGCAAGAGCCGGAGAGTAGGCAAGCACCTCCTCGGGGCAATAAACTGGTCGGATCCCGGCGAGGATTGAGGTTTTGCAAGTGACGGTCGTCTGGCAACCGGTGAGGACGAGTCCCTATGAGTCAAACTCAGCATCCGCATCACCAGAAAAGAAATCAACAAAGGGACATGAAGAAGACTACCTCGCTCTCTTCAAGGAAATGGAGCGTGGTCTGCGAGCCAAGGAAGTCGCTGCTCCCCGAGCAGGAGAAGTCATGGCTCCTGCCGAAGAGGTTCCGCGCGCCTTTTCATTTTTTGGCCAAATACCCGATCAGAAATCAGGAGCATTGCCAGAAGATGAAAAGGCTAAAATAGCTTACTGGAGAAACTCGAGGGGTTGGTTCTGGAGTAATCACAGAGGCTCCCGACCCCTCTCGAGTAGGGTTCTCAATACGCTCGAGATCACCTGCAGGATACTCTACTCCCGACTAGTGATGGAGGGTCCCGTTTCAGGATCCACGATCCTGCGTCCTTCGCGTTGGGGATAGTTACCCAAGTGACACCTCTATTAGTGCTACTCGGATGAAACAGCGGACGTACAAAAGCAGAAGGGATTACCGCAAGAACCTCTTCCCGCTCCTATTGGGGCCGAAGGGACAGCGACAAGGGGACGTCCTGACGTCCTGGTGAAGGTGTCTCTTCGAAGAGGATCACTACCTTCTTGAGCACTTTGGCCTCTGAGAGAGCTGTTTAAGGGAAAAGGGGGGTCAGAATAACTCGGATTCTGCAAATCTTAGAGAGTTAAGAGTCATACCCATTCTTCTCCACTTATGAAAGGGGTTGCCTGTGGTCACCCAGGCACCTGTCTCCCTCGATCGCAAGGGGCATATCCCGCGCCTGATGAAGTCGAAAGCAATGTCAAAAGATGTTAGGCCGCGGGTCCTGAGGACTCTGATCTCGCTGATCTGACTCCTGAGGTGAAAGTCCACCGCTGTCTCGCTGGACCACGCGGGTACCAACTCGGGGGAAGAACCCCAGTACTTGAACCCAAGGCGGACGATTGGTGACAGTAGCAGCATTCTTTCTCCCATCCCGGAAAGGAGTGGATCCCGATGGCATCGATGTATTCTGCATCTTTTCCTTCTCGGAACCGAATGCTAGCACCGCCCACGACCCTTTCCCTAGTCCTCCCCAAATTATGGTAATACCTAAAGAGGTCTAAGGAAGGACGCGCTCCAAGAAAAGCTTCACACAAATGAGTGAACACGCTGAGCATGGTGTATGAAGCCGGGTTGAGGTTGATCATCTCGATCCGATAATATTGGAGAACGGAGGATAGGAAAGAAGATGGCGGAAAGAAGAATCCGCATCGAAAGAAATCTGGGAAAATAACCAACCAACCAGGATCGGGCCGGGGAACCCGCTCGTTCCGGACAGGGCGGAACTCGACTTGGTAAGTCGACTGGATGAGGGTCAATTCCAGTGAAGACGCGAGTCTTGTCGGAGTTAGCACCGAATGTGGCTGCGATCTTCCGGATGAAAGAGACTCTACCATGGAGACAGGGGCGCAAGGAAGAAGATGGAAATGCTAGGAGATAGAGAGCAATGTGTGCAAAACCCCAACCGACTCTCGGTCTCTTAAGAGATTCAATTTTCACTTGAACAGAGCATGGTTAATGGCACGATCTGTTCCATCGCATTAAATGCGAACAATTGCTTTTCCCGCATGCGAGATGATGTGCGCGGGAAATGGGGGTCTGACAAACCCACAACCTTGACGAGCGCGTTACGTTTTGGCTAACGTCAGCAGAGTAGTAATGCAGAAAAAGGAAAGTGAAAGAGCATCTAGGCCCCAAGTTGGTTTTGATGGTTAATGGCAACTCAAACTGGAATCTAACGTTTACAGTGAGTGTAAGCAGGTTTTTAGGTTCCAGAAAGAAGGGTCATCAAGGAAAGGATGACCACCAAAAAGGTACAAGGGTGGTTTCCAGGACTAAGGAATGGCGGTGCTAGGCAGCTGTGCCACAGCTGTGAAGAAGCCGGTGCTGTGCAAGGAGTTGCAAGCAAGGTGATGGTGGCTTGATGCGTCAAGGGCCGTGACTACAGTTGGTGGGCAGGTAAAGCCTAGATTTGCTAGTTCTTTTGAGTCCATAGGAAAAACCCGTACTATCAAGAGGGATGTAATCAGTATCAGTTGTCTAAGGGACTTTTGCTCAATGCTCAGAGGGTCAGTGTGTAAGCAGTAGAAAACCCCAGGGGCTAGAGTCACCGGTGTGACACAGCGTGTCACAGGTGGTCTAGTGCTCTAAGACTCAGGTACTTCTCTGGACCAGGGGAGAGCTTGTAAATGCTAAGGGAACTGCACTGCGATAGCTGGTCTGGTGAGTCAGAGGGCTGTCGGAGGTTCTCTCCTTATAGGTTTCAGAGAGTGTTGTATGCTGAGGGCATGTCATGTGCCAAGACCGGGCTGAGTAGCTAGGCTGCGTCAGTTAAGGGTTCACCTGTGTGTGCCGCCGGTGACACAGGTGTCGGTCTGCCCGAGCCGTTATAGTTGGGCGGAGTGGTTGGCTGTGTCACCGGTGGCTGACACCGGTGGCTCACTAATCCTACGTGGCAACAGTGTAACGGTCGGGTGCCTGTGAACCCTATATATAGGGGACCAGGGGAGGACTTCGTCCTCAACCTTGCTAAAACCTGTGAATCACATACGACCGTTGCAAAGCCTCCAACCACCGAACAAAAGCCAAAAGCATAAGTGATAGTTCGGGTGAGTGTGTGAGCTTTGAGCAAAGAGCAAAGGTTCCTCCAAGAGATTGCTGCTGGTTCATCTGTTACTCTTGGAGTGTCTGCTCCTAGACGGGTGTAGGAGTTGCTGGTACCACCCAAGCTTGTGTGGGCTGGACCAGTAAGTTTGTGAAGGTGATTGAAGTCTACCTGCTGCGAGCAAAAGGACTTCCACAAGCTAAGGAAGAGGCCTGAACGTCAGGTACTCGGAGAACAAGCACGATTTAGTGCTGGCGATCTCTTCAGAGTAGCTTCTCCAACGGAGACGTACCTTCTCTGAAAAGAGTAGGGAACTTCGGTGAAAAACCTCCTTGTCTCTGAGTGCTTTACCTGTTTACTTCTTGCAGTGCTATATGCTTTTGTATACTCGTGTGATTCTTGCTATCTTTGTTTATCTGTGATAGATCACCTTTATACCTGCTTAGCTTAGCTGTGTCTCAGTTGCTAGAGATCTTATCTGTTACCTGTCATAGCTACCTGTGACACAGGCAATAGCTATCTTCATCTGTGCTAGGTTTTGATCTTACCTGTGTCAGACACCTGTGTGACAGCTGCATGCTATTTTTCATATCATATCATACCTGTGTCTATTGCCTGTCACACAGCCTGTTAACACTTGCTTCTGCTCAAGTCTTAATCTGTTAATCTAAGCTAAAAGAAGTAACTTTTGTTAGCCTCCTATTCACCCCCCTCTAGTCGGCACTCCTGGTCCTTTCAATTGGTATCAGAGCAGGTTGCTCTTTGATTTGGCCTAACAGCCAGAGTTAAAGGATGTCGGGCTATGAGGGTAAAATACCTGTCTTTAATGGGACTAACTATGCTTTCTGGAAGAGAAAGATGCAAATGCATCTTATCGCTATCGATCCAGATGTGTGGGATGTTGTTTATACAGGTTACGACTTGGAGAATCCCACAACACCTAGCATCGCTGATAAGAAGAACATTCAGAACAACGCTAGAGCTGCAACAGCCATCTTCATGGGCTTACAAGAGCATGACTTCAACAGAGTTAGCACAATGGATTCTGCCAAGGAAATCTGGGATACTTTAGAGCAGATTTATGAGGGCAGTGATACTCTGAAGAAGTCCAAAAGAGGTCTGCTGGAATCAACCTTGGAGAGATTTGAGTATGAGCATGGTGAGGACATCAACTCATTATTCTCAAGACTCACCATCATCACCAACCAGCTGAAGGCCTTAGGCTCCACCAGAGTTGAAGATGAGGATGTGATTAAGAAGTTCCTCTCAGTGCTTCCAAAGGCCTACAAAACCCTTGTTCTCATGATGAAAGAAAAGGATGGGTTTGACAAGATGAAGCCTACTGAGGTGTTAGGAAGAATTCTAACACATGAGATGGAACTCAGGCAAGAGGGCAAGCAAAGCTCTTCTTCAGCACCTAAGAAGAATATTGCCCTGAAGACCACTGCTCCAACATCACTTCCTGAGAGTGATAGCAGTGAAGAACTTGATGAGGAGATGTCCAGTGAAGAAGAAAGTGAACTCATCCTCCTCACAAGGAACTTCAGAAAGTTTTACAAGAAGAAGAAGCAACTTGGATCAGGTGACAGATTCAGAGGGAAGAAGCTGTCCAAAGACAACAAGTGCTTCGAGTGTGGCAAGGAAGGCCACTTTGCTGCTGATTGTCCAAACAAGAAAAAGGACAGCAGCCACTACAAGAAGAAGAAGGACTTCAATGGGAAGAAGAAGACCTTCAACAGCAAGCACCCAACTTATTCCAAGAACAAGGCCACTGCCAGAGCCTATGTTGGACAGGCTTGGGTGTCTGAGGATTCAGGCTCAGAAGAGGAGTCTGAAGAAGAAGATCAAGTTGCTGGGATCGCCATCAGTATGGCTGACACACCCAGCTGTGACACAGCCAGGTCACACAGCTCCGAGTCAAGTGCTGAAGCTGACTATCTTCCATCCACTTCTGCCCCTTTGTGTCTCATGGCCAAAGGTTCTAAGGTACTTACTGAGGATGACTTCCCTGATTATGTTGAACTAATGGGCATCCTTGAAAGAACAGATAAGGCCTATGGCAAGGAGAGGAAGGAGAACATATCCCTAAGGGATAAACTCAGGGAGCTGAGTGAATCTTATGATGAGGTTACTGATGACAGGGAAAACCTCAGGCTTGACCAGGAAAACCTGGAAATAGCTCATGAAAAGCTCAAGGCAGCTCATGAGCTTCTGATAAAGGAGCATGAGGAGCTCAAGGAAAAACATTCTTTGTGCACTGATATTTCTTCTACTATATGCACTGATGCTCCCTTGCCTGCTCCTACTGTTATTGAATCATGCCTGAACTGTGCTAGCCGTATAAATGTTCTAACATCCACAGGTGGAGTCACTGATGATTCAAAAGAGGCATCAACCTCTACTGCTACTAACCTTGTGGATGCAGATGAGCACAACAAGCTCAAAGAAGAGCTTGAAGAGCTTAAAAGGCTCATGAGGAAAGGCCTATGCACTGCCAATATTGGCATGCAAAATTACCAGCTCATCAGAGCTGAAATGCTGAGAAAGAATGAAGGCCGAAAAGGCTTGGGTTACATTCCTTCTGCACATAAAGATAAATTGCCTGCTGCTACTAACTCTAATCTTGCAGAGAAATTTGTAAGACAGGCAGGTACATATGACAACAAATTTGTTGGTCATGTGCAGAGAAAGAGGAATGCAGTAAACATTCCCTCTAACCCAGCCTATGTCCTGCAGAAAGACATGAAAGGGAAAATAGTGGCCAAGTACATTGGTCGCAGGCACTTAACAAAATGGTTGCCAGCTATTTGGGTGCCCAAGGCCACAGTTGCCTGTGTCACCGGTGGCTCACACAGCCGTGTACCCACCAGTGTCACAGGTAGATCAAACAGGTCACTAACCCTTGTTGCAGGAGACTGTCAGCCCAAAAGGATTAAAGTCATATCATCTGTGGCAGATGCTGCTAATCTTAAACACAAATATGCTATCTATACTTCTGCAACTACTGCTTATGGTAAAATTGCAAAGGGAACCAAACGAGTTTGGGTCCCTAAACCCCATAACTAATCTTGCAGGATACTGTCTCCAGTGGAACTGAATGGGTTGTGGACAGTGGATGTACACAACATATGACTGGAGGCAGAGAGGAGTTTGTAGAGATCACACACGAAAATCTTCCAAGTAAACATGTGATCTATGCAGATAACTCCAAGGGAAAGGTAAATGGCGTTGGTAAAGTCGCCATATCTGAACATCACTCTTTATCTAATGTAATGCTTGTAGATCAGATAGGCTATAGCCTCATGTCTGTGTCACAGCTGTGCGACACAGGTATGAAAGTCACGTTCTATCCTGATGAGGTTATAGCTTCCAAACTATCTGATGACTCTCAAGTGTTCAGAGGATGCAGGTCTGGAAAGCTATACACAGTAAACTTCAAAGAACAGCCTGCAGCAGCTCCATGGTGCCTAATGGCCAAGACCAGTGTTGGCTGGCTGTGGCACAGGCGGCTAGGTCATGCAGGGATGAAGCTTCTCAACAAACTGAGCAAACATGACTATGTCATAGGCCTTGAAAAGGTGAAGTTTGAGAAGGACAAGCCCTGCAGCTCATGTCAAGCCGGCAAACAAGTTGGAGCTGCCCATCGTCCCAAGAATGTCATGACCACCACCGCACCTTTTGAGCTCATACACATTGACCTCTTCGGTCCCACTACATATGAGAGCTTAGGAGGTAACAAGTATGGATTTGTCATTGTAGATGATTTTTCTCGCTATACTTGGGTGTTCTTTTTGAAGGAGAAGACACAGGTTTACAAGAAATTCAAGCACCTCATTGTCAGAGTACAAAATGAGTGGAAGGTAAACCTTGTCAAAGTCAGGAGTGACAATGGGACTGAGTTCAAAAACTCAAAGGTGGAAGCATTTCTGGACAAGCATGGGATTAAGCATGAGCTATCAAGTCCATATGCTCCACAGCAAAATGGAGTAGTGGAAAGGAAGAACAGAACCCTGATAGAGATGGCAAGGACACTGCTGGATGAGTACAAGACTTCACCAAGATTTTGGGCTGAAGCTGTCAACACTGCCTGCCACTCCATCAACAGGATATATCTACATCCACTACTCAAGAAGACTCCATACGAGCTGCTCACCAACACAAAGCCAAATGTCTCATACTTCAGAGTATTCGGTTGTAAGTGCTACATTCTTAGGAAGGGCAAACGCCTCACTAAGTTTGAAGCTAAATCTGATGTTGGTATATTCCTTGGTTATGCTACTAACTCCCATGCCTATAGAGTTTTTAACACCTCCTCAAAGGTTGTTGAAGAATCTATAGATGTGGACTTCGACGAGTCTTATGGCTCCCAAGGAGAGCAAGTTGCTAATGATGTAGGGAGCAAGGACATTCAAAAGAAGTCAACTGGTGAGATCAGACCTACTGTCAAGGAAGAACCTGTCTCACCAAGTGATCAAGAACTACCTTCTCCATCACTGAATGAAGACACTGGAGATGAAGATATCGAGCTCGAGTACAACCCAGCCAATGATCTCTTGGATGCAGAACACCTGTCTCAGCCAGCTGTGTCGCAGGAAGAACCAGCTGTGTCACAGGCTTCACCATCAGCTGTGACACCGGTGGTTGACCCCGAACCCCTTGTGATCAGCAGGCTGCAGAAGGATCACCCTGTAGACAACATCATCGGTGCCATTAATAGGGGAGTGACTACTCGTTCTCGAATTGCAAATTTCTGTGAACATTACTCTTTTGTTTCCAGTGTTGAACCCAGGAACATCAAGGAAGCTCTCATGGATGCTGATTGGATAAATGCAATGCATGAAGAGCTCAATCAGTTTCGAAAGAAACCAAGTTTGGTCCCTGGTGGAAAGACCCAATGATCACAATGTGATTGGAACAAAATGGGTCTTCAGGAACAAACAAGATACAAATGGACAAGTGGTAAGGAACAAAGCCAGACTTGTGGCTCAAGGGTTTACACAAGTGGAGGGTCTGGACTTTGGAGAAACCTTTGCTCCAGTAGCAAGACTTGAAGCCATCAGGATCCTCCTTGCTTATGCTGTACATCATAACATCAAGCTTTATCAGATGGATGTGAAGTCTGCTTTCCTGAATGGTAAACTCTCTGAACTTGTTTATGTTGAACAGCCACCTGGTTTTGAAGATGATAAGAAACCACACCATGTCTATAAACTACACAAAGCACTCTATGGCTTAAAGCAAGCACCTAGAGCATGGTATGATACATTGAAAGAATTTCTGATCAAGAATGGATTTAAAATGGGCTTAGTAGACACAACTCTATTCACTAAGAAAAATGGAAAGGATTTATTTGTGTGCCAAATATATGTCGATGACATAATATTTGGCAGTACTAACCGCTCCATGAGTGATGAGTTTAGCCAGATGATGACCAAAAGGTTTGAGATGTCTTTGGATGGAGAACTCAAGTACTTCCTAGGACTTCAGATCAAACAACTCAAGGAAGGTACATTCGTTTCACAAGAAAAGTTCACCAAAGACATCATCACTAAGTTTGGCATGAAGGATGCAAAGTCTATTCATACTCCCATGCAAACAAATGGTCATCTAGACCTAAACATCGAAGGTAAGTCTGCTGATCAGAAAGAGTTCAGATCCATGATAGGATCCCTGCTTTACTTATGTGCATCTAGGCCAGACATTATGTTGAGTGTATGCATGTGTGCTAGATTTCAAGCTAATCCTAAGGACTGTCACAGAGTTGCAGTAAGAAGGATACTGAGATACTTGATTCAAACCTCAGGCTTTGGCTTATGGTATCCTAAAGGTGCAAATTTTGAGCTAGTTGGCTATTCTGATAGTGACTATGCCGGGTGTAAGGTTGACCGAAAAAGCACCTCTGGTACTTGTCAATTTCTAGGACATTCCTTAGTGTCCTGGTCATCCAAGAAACAAAACTCAGTAGCCCTTTCCACTGCAGAAGCTGAGTATATAGCTGCTGGTAGTTGTTGTGCTCAGTTATTATGGATGAGGCAGACCTTGAAAGATTTCAACGTATCTTTTAATCAAGTACCCCTCTTCTGTGATAATGAAAGTGCAATTAAGTTAGCCAACAACCCAGTGCACCACCAAAGATCCAAACACATTGAAGTGAGGCACCACTTCCTGAGAGATCATGTTGAGAAGGGAGATATACAGCTGTGCCATGTAAGGACTGAAAAACAATTAGCTGATATTTTCACCAAGCCCTTAGATGAGACTAGGTTCTGTGCTCTGAGGAGTGAATTGAATATCATTGATGTCTCTAATCTTCAATAAAAAGGATTGGCTTGGTGTCTAGCTCATATATTCTGCCATCTACATGCCTTACATGCTCATCTGTGTTGATCACCTGTGTCACAGGTGTATGGGTTTTTATGCATAGTGTAGAGATCTTTCAGCTGTGTGTGCACATTATTGTGTACCTATTTTCAAAATCGACTCATGTCAGTTTTAGTTTTGCTTGATTGATTTTCTGGCAAACTGACATTGGGAAGATTGCATAAGGATTTCCTGATAGTGTTCATATGCTTGCTCTCTTATCAAATTCTCTCTGTCTTGGTGTTCTATGGATGAAATACTTGTCACCTGAGCTATCTGTCTGTGTCTCAGGTGAATGCTTTTGATTCCCGTAGGCCCTAGGGTATTTTGTCTACTCACCTGTGTCACAGGTTCCTCTGTCAGCTGTGACACAGCCACCTTATACCCCTTCGGCCTATATAAGACGTCGATACGTTTTCCACAGAACCCACGTTCTACGTTAAAACCCCAAACTTCCGCCGTGCGCCAAAACACCAAATTCTCGACGAAATCGACGTTTCCGCCCCTCCAAATCTTTCGAAGCATCGGAGAAAGCTTTCTGAAGGGCTCCAGCAACAATTCATCCGCGCATTATCAATCTTTGCTCAAAGTAAGCTTCCGCCAGCCCTACTTTGCGCCTGTTCTTGCTTAGGGCTTATGCTTTTGCTCTAAAGCCTAATCCATTAGCGCATTGTTAGTTGTTAGGGTTGGTTTAGCTCCTGATAATCTTTCAGAACCTATATTGCTCGAAATTAACCACCGAAAACCAGTAAATCTCTAGATTTCTAAAATCTGTCGTCCGCCTCCGCACGTAGCTGTGTCACCGCTAGGGTCTCACCTGTCACACAGGCAAGTCTATTCAAAAGACTGAGACCTCAGTTTGTTACCAAGTCCTCACCTGTGTCTCCTCGTTCTCACACAGGTGGCTCACACAGCTACTACCTTTTTGCATCTCAGGAACACCTCTTACCTATATTCTGTCTTATCTATCTGGTTTCTACAGATGTCTTCAGGATCTGAGAAAGCTGACAGTGGGATGCAGTGGTCTGACCCAGAAGCATCCAGCTTTGAGATTAACATTTCAGATTCAGATCAGGAAAGAGAGAGGCTGAGACAGAAAGCAGAGGTAGCTGAAACAAGAAAGGCAAGCCAAAGGGCTTACAGGCAGAGAAAAGCAGTTGCAAAGAAATCAGCTTCTCAAGCCAGTAAATCTAGTTCTGCTCAGCGTGCTCCACCCAAGAGGACAAGATCCTCAGCTGCTGTTGAGCACACATCCTTGGGAAAGGAAGCAGCTAAGAAGCAGAAGCAACCAGCTAAGAGAGGTTCAAAGCCTTCCATTGCAAATGTGGTGCTGCCACGAGGCACACTCACCATCAGAGAACCTGTTCCAGAATCCCAAATATCTCAAGAAGATCTCGAGCATGATAAGCTGATTCTGGAGGAGTTGGATAGGCTGGCAGCTCAGATGAGAGAAACATCTGATGAAACAGTAAAGAAGCAGCTATCCACCATATACACAGCCAAAAGCTTTGAGCTTTCAGAGTTGTCAAGGCCTGTATCTATGGAAATTCCAGAACCATCAGAAGCAGATAAGGCTATCTTAAGGGAAGTTGCAGATTTGCACAAACAGATGAAGTCAGGCCAATCATATTCAGAAGAAGTTGAATTGCGAAAGAAGATTCTTGAGAAGCAGGATCAACTTTCAACAAAATGCTTAGCAGAAGGGTCTCACAAACCTCTGGAACTTCAGCATACTGATGCTAGAGATAGGCATCTCATCCTTGAAATCAGTGAGTTAACCAAGAAGGCTAACTCTCTGCCAAAAGGCCTTGAGAGGTCTTCCATTCAAGCTGAAATCAAACTCAAGCGAGGTCTGCTGTCTTCTGAATTCAAATCTCAAAGAGCAGCTCCTTCTATTGTCAGTTCAGACTCAAGGATCCCTCCCATAGCTGCAGATGATCTTCTGATAATGGAGATAAATGATATTCTCGGAAGGCTCAGAAACATGCCAAATGGTCCTGAGAAAACTGCTTTGAGAGCTGAGCTCAAGCTTAAAAAGGCTATGCTTCCAAAGGTTTCCAAGCCTTCATCACCTCCTGCTGCTGCACCCTCTCAAGCTCCCAAGAGGAAAAGAACAGAAACTGTAGTGATCAGTGATGAACCTCAAGCCAAGAGGCAGCCAGATGCAGATGTTGAAATAATTTCTGAGACGACTCAAAGCTCCAAGCCATCCTTAAAAGTTCAATTTGATCAACAGACGTCTGCCATTCAAGAATTGAAGAAGGAGATGCCACCACCGGTGTCACCGGTGGCTAGCCCAGCTAAGTCAAGTCTGCAGACATACCAGAGGAGAAGCAGAAAATCTCAAAGTTCTACAAGTGTAGAATCCATTTCCTCCCTGGATGTCCAGAAACAGATGTCTCCATCCCAATTTCTGGTATCTGAGGCCGAAGAACAGACAGCCAAAGAGGCCCATGAGCTCCAATCTCCAAAGGCTGGATCTGTGACGCCTTTAGAAGCTGCCAAACAAACAAGTCCACAGCTGTCTCAACCAGCTGTGTCACAGGCAGCAGAAGCTCAGGCCCAAGAGCCACACCTGTCTAACTCACCTGTGCCACCGCCAGCTGACCCAGCCCCTTCAGTTCAAGCACCTGTGTCATCACCTGTGGCACAGGCAAGTCAGTCAGCTGAGCAAGAAGAAAGCTCTGAGAGCTCATCAGATGATGGCAGAGGTGTGTCTGTTACCCCTCCCAGGCCGAAAGAAGCTAGAGCTGATTCAGATGAAGATTACCAAGCCGAGAGATCTTCTCCAAGTACAGAATCAGCTGACGACAGAAGAGGAAGAGGAGGCAGAGGCTGAACAAGCAGATAGCTCACCCAGTCTCTCAGTTGGAGAAGAAGATCTGGAAACTAAGTATTATTACATCTTCTCTCATGCCTTGAGGACTGAGGCGAATCAAATGAAGTTCATCTCCCGAGCTGTGGCCAAGAAGCTACCCAAAAGTGATCCCCAGAAATCAAGAAGCAAAGTTGCCTCCATGAGCACAAGTGCTTTCATTAGAATGAGGTCAGCTTGCCCATATTTCAATGAAGACAAGGAGTTTCAAGATGCATCTTGCTCAGACCCCAGATTTCACACTAATCTTCAAAGGGGTCTCTACCATGAAATCCTTGCTTCCAAGGGATTTGTAGATTGCAAGGCCATAGACTGGTCTGCTTTAACTGATCCCAGACTGAGGAGTCTTCAATCTCTCATCCAAGCCTCAGGTCTGGAGTTCATATGCAATCTTCAACAAGACTATGACCCAGAAATCATTAAGGAATTCTATGCCACTGTCTGGGTAGATCAAGAAAATCAAGATGTCATGCTATGGAAGACAAGAGGCCAGCTGCTCTCAATCACAGCTCCAGAATTCAACAGCTTGTTTCATGCACCTATTGAGCCTGGTATGCCCAATTTGTTCAAGCTAGAGCCTGTCTCCAATGCTGACAGAAGAAAATTCTATCCAAGGAATTTTACATTCCCTGCCAATGCCCCTTCAGATCATGTGTACTTCAAGGGGATCACAATCACAGCAAAGCATCTTGTAAAGATTCTTCATGTCACCCTCCAGCCCAAAGGAGGAAATACAGATGCAGTATACAATTCAGTATGGCAGGTGCTGGTGCACATAGCAAAGAACATTCATTTTGATGTGGCCAGATATATATTCCATGAGATAGATGCTGTACAGAAGGACAAGAAAGCTAAGCTGAGGTATGGGTCGTACATCATGTACATGATCCTTCAGAGAACAGGTCTTCTGGATTCCAACTTTGACATGACAGTAAAGACCATCAAGACCCAGCTCAGGCCTCAGGCTGATGACCATCCTGATGAGGTTGCTGTTCCAGCTTTGTTTGGCGAGTCCCCTGATCCAGCTGTGTCAGCTCCCGGTGACACAGCTGCTCCAACAGCTCCTCAAGCGCCTGCTCCCTCCGTGCCTGTGCCTCAAGTCCAAGTCCCCTGCCGGTGTCACCGCTGATACTCCCACACCTGACCCAGCTGAGTTAGTATCTGTGACACAGGTGGCTGCAGATGGCACTCTGTCCTCCTCTCTGATGTCTCAAGCAGCTGCCAGAGCTTATCAGAACAAAGTGATGCCAACACAGTTTGCAGCTCTGCGCCGAGAGAACCTTCAGCTCAGATCAGAAGTCTCCAGTCTGCAATCCAAGGTTGATCAGCTGCAGGTTCAGATGTCAGAAGTTCTCCAGATCTTGAAGTCAAAGCTCTGAATGTGTCTCTTCCTCACCCCTTCTCACTAGTGCAGGAACCCTTATAGGGGAAGTTTACTAGTGGCGCCCCCCCAAATAACCACGCCACTAGTATCCGCATAAAATATCAGTGGCGTGTCAACAATCCACGACGCCACTAATAAACGCCTACTAGTGGCGTGCCCATCCAAACCCACGCCACTAGTAAGTGGGACCCCGCAGTCGAGAACGGCGCATGTTACTAGTGGCATGCCTACTGCCAGCACGCCACTAGTATATTAGTTACTAGTGGCGTGCTGTCCAGGAGGGCACGCCACTAGTAACCTGAGCTGTCGCCGCTACAGGGCCCCACTTACTAGTGGCGTGTGATGTATAGGGCACACCACTAGTATATTAGTTACTAGTGGCGTGCTGTGCGGGAGGCCACGCCACTAGTAATTAGACCATTCTATTCAAAAAAAAACTAGACCACTTACTAGTGGCGTGTGAATATACAGGCGCACGCCACTAGTAGTTTAGTTACTAGTGGCGTGGATTTTGTTACACACGCCACTAATAGCTACGAGGCAATAATTGAGCTGAGCTCTCTGTAGAAATGTGCTAGCTAGCCTTATCTTCTTCTTCCTCCCTCACCTTTCTCACGCCGCCGCCGACTGCTCCTTTTCTCTCCTTCCTCAAGCGGCTGCGTCGCCGTGAGCCTAGAGCTAACTCCCCACAAAAACCCACTCCTCTGCGGCTCTTCTGCCGCTTCCCCGACTCCCCCACTCTCCCGTCTCCTCCGCCCCTTCCGCCGCAAATCACATGGCCGCTCCAGCCACTCTTCCGCGCTGATCCATCGCCTCCTGCTGCCTCCCAAAAGCCCCACGCCCAGCTCCTCCTCCCACTCTGTATCCGAAGCCGGTGGGCCATGTCGATTCGGCCGGTATGGCTGCCGGAGCCGTCGGGCCGGGGCACGGGGGCGCCGGATATCTTCGCGGGCGGCGCCGGCACGGTGCGCTGCGCGGTCGTCATCGGCAACGGCTGCGCCAGAGCTCGTCTCCTCCCTGCCGGTCCGTCGCCGCCCCTCCCTGATTTCCCGAGCCGAGCCCCTCGCCTCTCGGTCCGCCGCTCGCCATCCCCACGCCGGCCGCCGGAATCCGCCAGGGGACGGCGGCGAGGGGACCAGCAGCGGCGGCGGCTGCTCCTCCTCCCACGGTCATGGCCACAGCCACCGGCACGACCACTGATCTCCGGTTTGATAGGTACGAATTGGGGAGCATAGTTGCTGATTGATTTGTTGCGGTAGATTTTGCGATTTAACGCGATTAGATGGGTAGGAATGCCAGATCTATGATCAATTTGGGGAAAAAAGTTCGCAGGGTTGTACTATTATTTGGCAATCGAAGGAGCAATTGCGGCATTCATTCTGGGAAATCAAAATGATAAGACCCCCATTTTTTCTCCAGATACCATAACTCCATAAGTTCCATTCGATTTGAGGTCTTATTATGCTAGTTGGATGAATAATTGTCCATCATAAAAAGCTATGGAACACTGGTCCGTTGTTAAGGGATATTAAATTTCCGAAGCCTCCATAACCGAAATCTATTAACCTGCAATTGGAACTACTTCATAGCTCTGTTGTATATTAGTATATACTTGCTGTAGTCAATCTACTGCACTGCATTGTTTCCTTGCTGATATTGCTGAGCTTGGTGTAATCTGCAGGCAACTTTTGATGGACTTCCTCATCAAACGCGTGAAGTTTGTCTAGGGAAACATTACTGTTGTGTGTCAAAATACTAGGTGAAAAGTTACTACTCTATTTGTACTTTGATCGAGGGTGTTAAGCTAGCTTTACCATGTACTAGAACTTGTGATAGGCTGCACCTTTTATAGCAATCTGTATTTTTGCGTGCATGCAATTCAATGTATGAGATGTACAAAGTGCTGCTCCTGTCGTCATTGTCATGGTTTGATGGCATTAAAGTTCCTCAGGCTGTTGTTTCTGCACCTGATTATCGTTTGTTTCTGGATTGTGGTGTGCAGGAAGTTTTTCAAATCCATAATTTTTTTTGACCTAGAAAAGCTACTAGTGGCGTGTGGCTTTGTGGCACGCCACTAGTATATAAGGTTACTAGTGGCGTGTGGCATTTTCGCACGCCACTAGTATATGGGTTACTAGTGGCGTGCGGGCGGCACGCCACTAATAACCTGTTACCAGTGGCGTGATACTAGTGGCGTGCCGCCCACACGCCACTAATAGCAAAAATGGCACGCCACTAGTAGGCTTTCCTGTACTAGTGTCTTGGTGTTTTAGTGTCAAAGGGGGAGAGATTCATACATAGGGGGAGAGTTTCATACAAAGGGGGAGAAAGAAAATTATTTTCTGGTGTACTCAAGGCTTGTTCTATTTTTGATTTTTCTACCTTGATTACAATTAATACTAAGTCTTGTCTTGCTCATTTTACTCTGATGCTGAAATATTTCAGTGTGCCAAGTGTGTTGCTATGATGCATATGTTCAATGCTCTGAAGCATAGGTCTAGACTGTTTTTGCTCTGATTAGTCTACTTGCTCTGATTCATATACTCATGATTAATCCTATGCTCATTGACTTATGCTCGGATTCACATATACATATTAAACATATGCTCTGATCCACATATTCATGTTAGAGCCCTTGCTCTGATATACATGCCCATTGGCACTCTGATACATATGACCAGAAACTTGTTTGGCTCTGATACATATATCTATAGTGAATCTGCTCTCTAATATTCTCATATGCTATAAGATATATATTCAGATGCTCTGACACATTTTTATATGCTCTGGTTCTTGCAAATGCATCAAGAGAAAAATATTTCAGTTCAGCTCACTATTCTCTGACACACTTATTGTTCTGAACTGATAAGAGTGTAAGTTGTAAGAAAATGCTGCCCATATCCAACAATTATAATCTGTGCATTGGCAAGTTAAAAAAAAATCTCTTGTGCACAGCTTCAGGGGGAGTGTATTCTCTAAAACCTGCACATATACCTTCTATTCAAATTGATATGCAAATTTGTTGAATGGGTTGCCACTAACCACCAAAAAGGGGGAGATTGAAAGAGCATCTAGGTCCCAAGTTGGTTTTGATGGTTAATGGCAACTCAAACTGGAATCTAACGTTTACAGTGAGTGTAAGCAGGTTTTTAGGTTCCAGAAAGAAGGGTCATCAAGGAAAGGACGACCACCAAAAAGGTACAAGAGTGGTTTCCAGGACTAAGGAATTGCTAGGCAGCTGTGCCACAGCTGTGAAGAAGCCGGTACTGTGCAAGGAGTTGCAAGCAAGGGGATGGTGGCCTAATGCGTCAAGGGCCGTGACTACAGTTGGTGGGCAGGTAAAGCCTAGATTTGCTAGTTCTTTTGAGTCCATAGGAAACACCAATACTATCAAGAGAGATGTAATCAGTATCAGTTGTCTAAGGGACTTTTGCTCAATGCTCAGAGGGTCAGTGTGTAAGTAGTAGAAAACCCCAAGGGCTAGAGTCGCCGGTGTGACACAGCGTGTCACAGGTGGTCTAGTGCTCTAAGACTCAGGTACTTCTCTGGACCAGGGAAGAGCTTGTAAATGCTAAGGGAACTGCACTGTGATAGCTGGTCTGGTGAGTCAGAGGGCTGTCGGAGGTTCTCTCCTTATAGGTTTCAGAGAGTGTTGTATGCTGAGGGCATGTCATGTGCCAAGACCGGGCTGAGTAGCTAGGCTGCGTCAGTTAAGGGTTTACCTGTGTGTGCCGCCGGTGACACAGGTGTCGGTCTGCCCGAGCCGTTATAGTTGGGTGGAGTGGTTGGCTGTGTCACCGGTGGCTCACTAATCCTACGTGGCAACAGTGTAACGGTCGGGTGCCTGTGAACCCTATATATAGGGGACCAGGGGAGGACTTTGTCCTCAACCTTGCTAAAACCTGTGAATCACATATGACCATTGCAAAACCTCCAACCACCGAACAAAAGCCAAAAGCATAAGTGATAGTTCCGGTGAGTGTGTGAGCTTTGAGCAAAGAGCAAAGGTTCCTCCAAGAGATTGCTGCTGGTTCATCTGTTACTCTTGGAGTGTCTGCTCCTAGACGGGTGTAGGAGTTGCTGGTACCACCCAAGCTTGTGTGGGCTGGACCAGTAAGTTTGTGAAGGTGATTGAAGTCTACCTGCTGCGAGCAAAAGGACTTCCACAAGCTAAGGAAGAGGCCTGAACGTCAGGTACTCGGAGAACAAGCACGATTTAGTGCTGGCGATCTCTTCGGAGTAGCTTCTCCAACGGAGACGTACCTTCTCTGAAAAGAGTAGGGAACTTTGGTGAAAAACCTCCTTGTCTCTGAGTGCTTTACATGTTTACTTCCTGCAGTGCTATATGCTTTTGTATACTCGTGTGATTCTTGCTATCTTTATTTTTCTGTGATAGATCACCTTTATACCTGCTTAGCTTAGCTGTGTCTCAGTTGCTAGAGATCTTATCTGTTACCTGTCATAGCTACCTGTGACACAAGCATTAGCTATCTTCATCTGTGCTAGGTTTTGATCTTACCTGTGTCAGACACCTGTGTGACAGCTGCATGCTATTTTTCATATCTTATCACACCTGTGTCTATTGCCTGTCACACAGCCTGTTAACACTTGCTTCTGCTCAAGTCTTAATCTGTTAATCTAAGCTAAAAGAAGTAACTTTTGTTAGCCTCCTATTCACCCCCCCTCTAGTCGGCACTCCTGGTCCTTTCAGAAAGATTCTTCATCACCACACAAAAATTCCGCCACGACGGTTCGGTTTCCCAGAAATCTACCAGGTGAACATGTGTCCATGATTGATGGATCAGATTAAATCGAAAGATGCTTCTCGGGTAAGCTAGCCTAGAAAATACCTTGGACTACTCGGAGGTTTATCCCGACAAGGGTATCGCAACTACCCGGTAGAGATAGTGCCTACAGAACAGTCATGACCTCACTTCACGTACTGATGGGGGGCTTGATGATGAATAGTATAGTATCCGTATATGATTCTCTGGACTCTCGGAATAAGAATACCTATCCGGTAAGGATCCCTAGGAGATAAGGTAACCCCCTGTAAGGAGGAAGGACACCCCTTAAACTAGAAAGTCAATCCCGACGTTTAAGGAAGCCAGAGTTCTACTCGGGCATAAGTGCATGTCCAGTATGACTCGGGGAGCCCCCTATAGAAGGATCAGCAATCCCATAGGGGAGGACAAGTCTTTCAGATCGCAGGAATTGGACAAATCTTTTAGGTCTTACAAGCGCTACAAGTCTTAGAAGCCTAAAGCCATCCAGAAACCCGAGGATTTCCACGAGAAGACCCGCCGCCTGGAAGGAGTCGAGTCCCACGAAACTAGTCAAAATAGCCTTCGATTAGTTCTAGGATAGCCACTAACATACACCTCCTTTGTAAGATACTCTTTGATCAATATATAGGAACAAGACGTAGAGTTGTTATCCTGAGGGAGGCCCGAACCTGTATAAAAAAGTTGTATCCTTGCTGTCAGATCTCTTGGCCTTGTGTCCTAGGGGTCCCTACCCAACAATAAGTATCTCTGTCTCACGACTACCGTAAGATCGGTGGTTTACCAATCATCAACAATATCCTTACGCACAAATCCTCGGATGCCAGCAGGTAAAATTCTTTGCAAAAGGATGTGAAAATCATGAATTTTTAGTCCTTATAGCTTGCATCCATCAGTACTGATACTTCTTGCTAGGTTGGAAGCATAGCCGTCTAGGAATTTCACACCTCTTAGAAACTCACATAATACAATCTTTTGTTTCTTATTCAAGGTATAGCATGCTGATGGAATATCATATGAATTGCCCAAATCTTGCAAATCAAGTATGGCATTAATGGGTCCTTTGTCTTCCCCTCAATATTGAGCAATGTTCCAAGTAGGTTGTCTCATATATTTTTTACGATGTGCATTACATCAAGATTATGTCTCAACTTCAAATTTGACCAATACGGTAGGTCAAACAAAATAGCCTTTCAGCTAAAAGCTAGGACATCCTTGTCTTGATGCTTCCTTTTCTTACTTTGAGCATGCTTTCCTGGTCTAACATCTTTAACCTTCTCCAGTTCCTCCAACAACTCCTCCGTACTAAATTTTCCAGGCTTCTCACGGGTTTCATGCTTATCATTAAAAGCTCTACTTTTTTGCCAACTGTGCTCCATTGGAAAAAAACAATGATGGCCAACATAACAAATCTTGTTCCTCAAAGCCAGTGACAAAGGATCTTTGTCGCAATGCACGCATGCATAATAACCTCGTGTGGTTCGCCCTGACAAAGTGCTCAATGCTGGATAATCATGGATACACCATATTATTGCAGCATGCAGATCAAACATTCTAGCACTAAATGCATCATACGTACGGATACACTTCCAATGTTGAAGTAGATCATCTATGAGAGGCTGCAAAAATACATCAAAATATTTTCCTGGAGATTTTAGACCCAGGATTAGTAATGCCATCATGAAGTTGGATTGATCCATGCATGCCCAAAGTGGAAGGTTGTACGGAACAACAAATACTGGCCACATGCTGTAGGAGGTACTCATATTGCCAAATGGATTAAAACCATCCATAGAGATGCCAAGTCTCAAGTTTCTTGCATCCTTCGCAAGCCTCGGATATTTTCTATCAAAATCTTTCCATGCCTCACCATCAACTGGATGACTCAGTTCATTCTCGACAGGCTGCCGCTTCAACTTGTGCCATTGAGTGGCCTCCATTGTTTTTTTGAAACAAACATCCTCTTAAGTCTTGGTATCAATAGAAAATGCCGCAATACCTTTTCAGGGACCTGCTTTCTACCATCTTTGTCCTTCCATCTTGATGCACCACATATTGGGCAATCATCACTCTTGGCATACTCCTTTCAGAATAGGACACGATTGTTCTTGCACACATGGATTAAATCATATCCAAGTCCCAACTCACAAAGATAATTCTTTCCTTCATTATATGATTTGGGAAATAAGCAATAAGGGAATGCTACGGACAACAGCTTCATTATTGCAGTAAATGTTGTGTTGCTAATTCGGTAGAATGAATTGTATGAAGTAACTTAACAAGAAAAGAGAATCTTGAAAAGTTGGCACAACCTAGATAAAGTTTCCGCTTTGCATCTTCTATCACATGCACTTGCAAACTTTGGCCGTTGTCCACCTTGCTCTGCAGCTGTGAATAGGTCTCCTATCAACTCTGGCATACCATCATCGTCGTCATCATCCTCATACACAACAAACCCATCCATACCCTGTTCCATATGATCAAGATTTTCATTCCCATTCCTTGAAGCTTCAAAAACTTTAGCATCAAATGGTTCTCCATGATGGTACCCACTTACCGTACGTACTTGACATCCCATTAATATATATGTGATTCTCCACATGAGATTGAGATCTGGAAATTTGATGAAGGCATCGAAGAGATGGAAAAAAGTATGTCATCATTCTCATCGAACAGAACTTCAATAAATTGCATGAATTCTTTCACACCATTGATATATTCAGGGCTAAATTGTTTAGCATGTATCCAACTTCTATCCATCTGTTCATATTGGAATTTTTAAATAAGACTTAGTCATATATCACGGTTCATCTAAAAATTCAAAAAAATCTAGGACAATAATATATCTCTCCAACATCACAACAAGCAATCAAATGTACAAAATCACGTATGAATGAAAATAAACCCAAGCTAGCCATTCATAGCTAGGGTTAGGGAATTAAATAGATGGTGTAATTAGAAATTAGTGACTGGTAGTGATACACATGAAATTGACATGCATAATAGAGTACATTTCTTGATTACTTGATGGGAACTTAAGTAAAGTTAGATAGCCTAATCTCATTTTCATCGATAACAACATTGATATTACTGGAAAAAAAGATTACTTGAGATGAAGGATACCTTGCTATGGACAATTTGAATGAGGTAACCTTCGTCAGATTGGTCGAGAGAACAGTCCACTATGGTTGGGGAAGAAGGATCGTCGCACCTACAGAGTGTCATGCTCGGCAGCGCTACTGGACGTGGCTGGTGGCTAGCGTGGAAAATCATGGATGGTGGGTGGTGTTTGGTAGCACTATCATTGATTGGCACTACCGCTGTTGTTGTTATGCAGAGATGAGTTTGATTTCCTAGGTCTGCGAGTCAATCAATTCAACAAGTAAGATTCAGATTAGTCTAATAGATCAAAAATAAATAAACTACATGAAGTCCTTCACCCATTGATGTATGCACTCCAAGTATACGTACCATGGATGGATTGTACGGGGTGGGTGTCATCGACTACTGCAGATTGACCCTCTCCTGCACCACCTCCACTGACGGGCCCAAATCAGACCGTCGTTGGAGGCTATCACCGCCGACGGACGACTAAAAGCCCGTCAGCAGAGACGCTAGCTAAGTGGGACGCGAGGACCTCCACTGACGGGCCGAGAAAGGACCCGTCAGTAGAGATGAAATGAGGGCAGCACTAATGATGCCCAACTATCACTAACGGGCTGGTCCTACGGGACCGTCAGTGAAGGATCAGTATCCACTGACGGGCAGCCTAGCCGCCCGTCAGTGGAGATGCACCAACGGTGCTACATTTGACGTATATTATCACTGACGGGCGTCTTTTATCCGACCGTCAGCGATGATTTGTATTCACTGATGGGCGCCTTTCTTGTCCGTCAGCGTTGTTTTGTCCAGGACGCAGTCGGCCGGCGTGCTGAACCACTGACGATATCCACGCCGATGTTGCCGTTGCCATGAGTGATCGCATGAGAGCAACACGCGTGGATGGTAGAGCAGCGCGGGCATCGATTGTAATGCGGCGCGATAGTTGCATCAGAGTTCGTTGCATCCTTATTGTTACAATTCATGATAGTCTCAACTAAAGTATAAAAATAGTCATTCATGTGGGAACTAATCAAAATACTTGGATTAGTTTAGTGGTAAGCGTGGTGGCATGTGTAGCTGAGGTCTAAGGTTCAAACCCCCGCCTCTCCAATATTTTTGGGCAATAATTCCTACTTCCAATCTGACAGGCGGGTCCACGAACTACAGGTGGGTCATAGTGAAACATCGTAAGAAAAAATTGGGTCCGCGCGCTAACAGGTAGGACCCACGTAACTGACATGTGGGTTCCACTATTCTGACATATTGATCCCAGTCACACGGAGGTTCAACACAACTGACAGCTAGGCCCCACATGTCATCTGCTTAAGCCGGTCTCTTATATTAGTCATGCAGATAAAGTATAACAAGCACCAAATGAGACTTGGAAATCAAATACTTTCATTGTCACAGTGGTAAGACGTCTTGAGTACTTTGCTGAGGTCTAGGGTTGTAATTTTTTGACAATATCAGGCTTAATACAACTTTTTTTATCAATCAAAGTCCCCACTCATGGGTAAGGTCTACGTATGCTAGGTTGACTTGCCTCTGAGTCTTGATGGACTTGTGTGCAAGGGTTTACTTCTGTGGGCTAGAATTGTGGCGGCCCAAACTGCGTCTTGCGGGCAAGCTGCTTGCAAATACCATAGTATAGATAAAATAACGTGTGTCCAATAGCCAGTATACTTTGACTAGCCCAATGGTAAGATATGCATCGCACCTCCTCTAGGACTTGGGTTCGAGTGCCCTTGACCTTTTTTTAATTTTGAATTGCAAATTCTGACACATGAGTCCCACAAACCGACAAGCGGGCCCACACTAACATGTGGATCCAACCTACTGACATGTGGGACCCTCGAGCTCCAGTCAACAAAATAAAATATATTTAGAGCCAATGACTTCATGAGATAACAAACTTTGACTACCACAATGGCAAAATACACACATCTCATGTAGGAGCTTTCGTGTTCAAATGCGGAGTTTAGCATTTTTTACCTATTTATCATAGAAACACAGTATGGATAAATGAAAATGTGTTTGATAGCCAGCATATTTGAAGTAGCCCAATGGGAAGACATGTATGTCCCATCCACTAGATCTTGGGTTCAAGTGCCCGTTACCACAATTTTTCCTTTTTATTTTGAATTGCAAATTCTGACATGGTACCCATGGGTTGACATGTGGGCCCGATCAACTGAAATGTGGGAACCAAGTTGGCATAAGGGTCACGCACTCACAACTAACATGAAGGTCTCCCTTGCTGGCATGTTGGACTCACAAACTGATATGTGGGGCCAGCCAACTAAATTATGGAGCCCACGTTGTCATGCAGGTTCTACCTTATTCACCGTGGGACTCATGGAACCAACATGTCAGTCCTTACTTGACATGCAGGAATGAAAAGTGTGTTTGAAAACATGTATGACAAGTACAATACCGTCACGGTTGTCCTGGCCATATAGACTACGTATGACAATTTGATCATCCTCATAAATGTAACCCAAGTCATCATAGGCATGCCTCAAGGTGAGACATGCCTTTTATGATGAATTCATCTAGCGTTTTGTGACAATTTATTTTATGTGTCACTAAATTTTTGGGTTTGGGCCCCTCGGTGCATGATTGTGACGGTCCAGAAAATTTCATCGTAAAAGAGTGACCTTTTGTGACGAGTATTCCAAATGTCATCCCTCTTTCGTTGTAGAATAGCATATCTACAATAGTGTTCTAATACTACGTCCCTCTTGGGCCACTAGATGAAAGTCCCTTCAGCATGGCTTAGTCTCGTTATCTCATCGTTTGGTGGAAACTTCAGCTTAATAGACTTGCATGTGTCGTAGACACAATCCACACTGACCTTCACATTCCCACGTGCCACCGGTATACGGTGGATGAGATCTCCTTCATTGGATGGATATGTCATCCCCGTTGCAACCTCTAAAGGCTCGTGTCAAGAAGCCGCACCAATAGGTTGCACCTCGTCGTATCCTTGAAGATAAAATGTGGTACAAGATAGAATAATTAGCTACACATAGCTTGCGACAGAATTGTAAGTGAAACTTGAGATTGAAATATATTTATCAGGATCTCATCGACAAAATATGAGATGATGCGATCAACTTCACCACTAGGGATGGAGGCTTGGCTACTCTTTCGGTTAGCAGCATGGTTGCTTTGCATTTGAACGTTCCCTTGTGAGGCCATGGCCACCATATCCTCAAGGGCTCTTAAACGAGCATCAACCCTCATCACAATCGTGGCGGTGATTTCTTCTGTTAGAGCGGCTCTTTCTCTTGCCTCGCGCTTGGCTTTGGCCATGCTCTTATTCCTATATCGATGCAAATCATCGGGAAATCCATCCCTCTAGGTAGCGTAAACACCAGTACCCCTCGTACGACCTAGATGCTCCTTGGTGCCGATGGCCTAGGTAAGAGTATTTTTCTCCCTTTGGAATTTGCAAGGGGAGGATTGAGTCGAAAGGTTCTCCTGTGATACAAGAACAAGTTACTAAATCTAGTATTAAGGTGGTGCATGTACCGAGAGGCGGGTAATGTAAATCACATCTTACCAATCTAGAGTAGACCTCCCGGGTTGCTTCGCTCATGAAGGATTGGGCATCCGAAGACGTCGCACCTAGATTCCTCCTCGCGTACAACCAATTCCATGTGCACCA
Organism: Stipa capillata; assembly: GCA_019208055.1. NCBI lineage: Eukaryota > Viridiplantae > Streptophyta > Magnoliopsida > Poales > Poaceae > Stipa > Stipa capillata. The sequence goes on from JAGXJF010004086.1 coordinate 70,296, forward strand.
TGATTCTACGTTGAGAAATGGCGGGGACTGGTCATTTAGGCGTGCCATCTCCTCCTCGTCCATCCATTTTCATACTTTGGGCACATACCTTGAACTACCTAGCTAGTGATGGTGGGTGTTCTTAGGCACCAGTGCCTTCACTGCTTCACTCTTCGGCCTAAATTTTTCTGTTTCCCTAGATGCCTTAAATTGAGCCCACATCTCGTGATCCATCCATTTGTGGACGTCGAACGGCTCCTCGTCCTTTGCAACGAAGTCACAATGAAGAATAAACTTGAATTCCTTACAAGCTTTATTAGCGATTTTGAGGGCGGTGGCATCGGCGCGGGCCTTTAGCTCTTCTGGGATCACGAAGTAAGTGTTGATATCTTTGACCACAGCTATACGAAGATCCCACCCCACCTTCTTCCATGATTCCAGAGTCAACAGAACCCGTGTTCGTGCGACGATCCCGCATGTCGTTCTCCATTTAGCTGCGTTTCGTTCTTGTGTGATCGGTGCCCCAGATGGGCCTAACTCTATTATGGGGAATCGGCCCTTCGGCCTTTGACTAGGTCCTCTTGGAACCCGTCTAGTTTTGTCGTGGTTCCAAACGCATTAGAATTGTCCCCGGCAGCCTCCGAGGAAGCTGAGCGATCAGGACTCGACATCTTCTAGAAGATGTATAACATTAAGAAGAATGAGATGCTTCATTTAGAAATGTGCAAAATGATATAAATGGAAAATAAATGGAGTAGCAATACAGTAATCGAGGCGCCATATATATGTCGTATATATGATGCTTCGAGTGTTGTTTTACTGCTCCCTTTAAGTCACATGTATATAATTTCGTCACCTAAATACTAAGTCCTCATGGAATTTATAAGGGCATTGGACGGTTCACTCTAAGGGCATTACCATGTAAAAAAGGTAGTAAGAGTGTTCAAACTGTAAGACATATACTTGAGTATTAAACATAAAGTATTTGCTATTTGGCATAACGCGTCACATGCAAACATATATGGTTAGAAGCCTTGAACTTATTTATGAAGCAAAAGGTAGATATCAAAGAAAGAAGACAGTGAACAAAGTAAAGTGAACATATATGGCTCAAGAGCAACCTAAGCTATCATTTCTGATATCACCATTTTACTTTGTAGAGCATCCAAAATTACGATATGATTTTGAACAATTAGCTAAGTTTCCCTTCTTAATTGAATATTGTGCATGTATATGAGATGGAGTCAACTGGACTTTCATTGGATAACAGAATTTATGAACTATTAATTTTCCATGCCAATTAACAAGACAATAAAGGGATTTAGAGTAAAAAAAACTTAACAAAACATGCCAAGAGCACATAGCTCCTTAAGGCTGTAGAATTGCTTCACAATAAGCATCCACTCTTATCAATATCTATAAATTTGTCACTGAATAACTAACATCCACAACTCCTAAATCATGAGCAGCGTGAAAGAATCCACATAATCTAAACAACCTAAGAATAAAAAGGAAAGTGGTAGACTGGTAGTCACCTGACAGAAAATTTGTGAGGGCATATTTAACCTATCTATGAATTCAAGAGAATCATGTAGAGTAGGAATCTGCTGCAAGCAATCTTTTAAATAAGGCAAAAAATTGCAATTTAGAAAAGCCTGTGGCACTAAGTATGACTATACTAAATATTAAGATAAGTAGATAACATGAAGGTAAACTAATATATTAAGATTTTAAGCATGGAAGTGTTTGCTCAATATCACTAAGTATGATCCAAGGTTTGCTAAATATCTTTACTATGATTTTCTATTGCTAAAGTTGTTTAGTAAAATTTCATTGACCAATGTCATCTAGCTTGTAGCAATTATCTTGATTGCAATCATGTCAGAACCCTAGTTTTGGGGTTAGTCGTAAAAGATGTGAGGTAGAGGTTAGATCAACTCACGTTACCAAGTTGAACGAGTTCTGTCGATTTGTGTTGCCGACTAGAGTACGAGAGGGGGAAGATTGTATTGCACATTCATCTCATGCATGACATTCATAGTAAATATTTCATGCACATGGGTATCTACATTGAAATTGGAACTTTAATTAAATAAAGAATGTCACTACAAGAGATACTACATAACTATAAGAAAAATAAATAAAGAAGAAAAAGAAAAGTACACAAGTGAAACTCTACCTATGCAACAATTACTACACCTAATCTTCACATGCTGAACGTCGAGCCATAAAAGAACACTAGATGTCGAAGGAGGTATCCTTCGAAAATATTTTTTGGTGTTCGAGGCCGCCGAGTATATGAAACTCGAGACTGTTAGGACCTCGCAATTGTTGTAGGAGGCAAAAAGTTTTTGAAAATAGTGTTTTTCAAATATATGCGGTTCATCGGCACATTTTTGCCTAAACTCGCAGGATTTGCTACAGGGGCAAAAGAATACCAAGGTGGGCCTAGATAAATTTTAGTTTTAAAGATAATTTTGAAAAATGTTTTCGTTTTCAAAATGTCCAAGGGCCATTTGGTTAAGACCCTTATCGGACAAATCTACTATTTTGTACATAGGGAGAAAAGAGGTGAGAGAGTAGTGAAAATAAATTTATTTTTCCTACATTAATTGCCTCCATGAATTTTGTTTTGAAAAGAAAATGTTTTGCAAAACAAGTATAGAGATAAGGCAACAGATCCATTGAGGCAAATATCCAGCAGCCACACACATTTGACCAAAGTCAAATTTTCTTGACTCACAAGACATCCATCGAGTAAGATAACCACCAGCCCACATGTAGGGCCAGGTCAAAATTCTTAGCCATGAAGGCATCCAAGAGATTAAGTGAAACAACTATTGGAATTATCCAATAGCAGCTGACCAAGGTAAAGAGTAGTAAGACATATCCAGTAGAGATCGAAGGTAAAATTATTAGTACCAGCCGGCCAAGACAGCAGGAGGTGGTAAGGATAACTTTTGCCGAAGAGCTTTAGACAGACTAGTGATATAAGGGAGAAACGACCACTGATATAGTAGAGTAGCAGTAGCAAACACCACATCTGCTGTAGACACCATAGCAATACCATCATCTTTCACAAGAAGTCATTCAAACAACCATAACATAGCAGCCATGGCAAATAATTAGGAAGACCAAGAACAGAAGGATCACCAGGAGTGCAACAAGGGAAGAAGGAGATCAAGAACCAGGAGGAGGAGCATAGAAGAGAGGAGTAGGCTACCAGCTCGTTGAGAAGCAAGCCACTAGCAAACTTAGGAGGTCCAAGCTAACCCTTGTCCAAACCGAAACAAGGTAAGGATCGCCAATAGCATCATCACCTCGCTTATACATGCATAAGAGTTTAGCATGATAATAGGACCCTCAGATAGTAGAATCATCACAAGGTTTTCTTATAGGCAACATGTGTAGTATTTGTTCTTATCACCTTTCTCAAATTCTTTCTCAGTTTTAATCATCACAAAAATAGGCAATCGATTAGGAAACTAATACGAAATATCTGTTCTTACCAGAACCATACCTTTCTCTAAATCAATTTTAGATAAAAAGTCATTATAGAAATGAACTAAGCCAAGTAGAGTATTTGTTCTTCCAGTCTAATAAAACTGAGGTGTAGGTATATAAAAAAAAAGAGGAGATAAGATTAGGTAGTATAGTATCTGTTCACATCAGTTTCTAAAGAAAGCATCATCACAAACTAAGCCAAAATCAAGGGTACTAACAAGTTCTTATCAGATTTGGAAACTCAATAGAAGACCTTCACTCTTGATAAGAAATTTTCATGAACAAGTTAACCTATAGTTACTAGTTCCAAAATCTCAAATAGAGCACTATGGAACCATTACCCGAGCTTTAGGTATACCAATTGTGTTATCAATAGAAGAACAACAGGTTCATTTGCATATCAATTGGAGAAACAATAAAGGCATGCTGGAATAGAGAGAATCGATCACATCAATAGGACAAAGTAAAATCAGGAGTAGTATTAGTTCATATTACATTTCCATTAGCTTAAGTACTAGCACTAAAGTATGCACATTAGCTAAGTCCTAAGCGCCCAATTGCTAGCATCAGTGTGCAAGTCAGTCTAAATCATTCAATCAATCTACCACATATGTTAGTGTGACCAAAAGGATTAAACAGACCATAATCATGCTATCTAAGGCCAGGTAAACATCGAAGAGCACGGCATTGATTTATCCACTAGATAGCAAGCAACATAGGCATCAATTCGAGCCCCAATCCGCATCAACAAGTATTAAACTGTACCAATGGTTTAAGCACCTAGAATCCTCCTTAAGCATCAATGGCTACCGAAGCAATTGGAGGGAGAACCCTAGGCTAAGGAGTAGAGAGAGAAGGGTAAAAGGGCTTACCTGAGATGACGCATCACCGCGGTTGCGGTGCGGTCAACTCACCACCATCTAGCGGTGGCAACCATGAGCAAGGGGGGCGTCAGTGACGAGTGACAGCCGTGAGCGAGTGGGGTGACCGGTGGCGGGGCCGAGCCCAAGGCAGAGGCGGTGTCGGGCATGACCGAGGAAGAGGCAGTCCATGGGCGGCAGCGCACGCGAGTGAGAGGCGGAGTTCTGCTAGAGAAATCGGTGGCGGCGGGCACGTCTGAGAAGAGGAGAAGAGGAGAAAAGGCTCGGGTGGGCCTAATATAGATTGCAGGTCGGCCCAGTAGGAATTTTTTTTAAAGACTGATAGTAAACCAATTTAAATTGCTTCTCATTTTCCTTTTCTTTTCTTCAACGCGTAAAACAAAGCTAAGCTAAATTGGCTTTCTATTTCTGTAAAATGAAGCTAAAAGAAATATGGACTCGGAAAAATAATTCAAATTTGTAGGATAATTATCTAAATTCAAATGTTTCTTTCTTCTCTTCAAAAAGAAAGAGGAAATTTGACACACATGTTAAATCACAAAGTTTAAATAAACCGTTAATCTAATAACTTGAGTTAAAATAACTCTTCCTTTCTTGAAACGGGAAAAGAAACCTAGATAAATAGTTTAATCACAAGTTGTAGGTTAAATTTTGAGAACTAATTACTAAAGTAAATTAAAATATGAAAAAAGATAATAGTAACCTCTAATTAAAATAAAGTAGGGTTAAGTAATATTATATGCAATACTTCATGTAAGTTCTAAAAGAAATGATGAAAGCTTAGTTATTCATCAAGCAACAAGAAATGATGCATGAAGTAATCAAGAGAGTTAAGTATATTAAACTTTGCATTAGGAGATGCACTTCCTCATGTATGCAATGATAGGTCATCTGCATTCATATTGGAGATCTTCTCGAAGTAGTCCTTATTGGACTTCATCGTCTTCTTTGTCAGAAACTAAAGTTCGGCAAATAGACCGGTTGAACTTCTCTACCAACCCATTACCAGGCAAGTTCAGTTTCTTATTCATATCCCTTTAGAATATTTTATAAAGTTTCCCTCTTGTCTACAACATGCACAAAATGAAAACATATTTTCTAAAGTGAATTAATTGTTTATTACTGGATTTTGGGTGTGATCATGGTGGGTGGTGAAACCTTGGAAAGGTGTTGATGGCACATGGAAAGGTAGGTTTCATCACACGGGTTTGTTCATAAAAGGTTAAAGTAACCATTGATCGATTGTGTTTAAGGGCCGTAGTGATCGTGCTTACCACATACCCTGTATGGGCGGGGTTGAGCTAAAGTACCTTTGCCCTAGGTTCATACTCCCCTAGAACGCAAAACCTCGATAGTGGGATCGACTGCTGGGAAGGTGGTATTGGCTGCCAGGTTAGCCACTTATGTTGGAAAAGGTGGTATTGGCCATAGGGTTAGCCACGTTATGATTTGAGACCGACAGTCCTCTACGGGGCTACGACGCGGGGTATGATCAAGTGGGCGGCGAAAAGGCTCTGTGATTGTGGGAGTGTGAATGAGCCTTGCAAACTCAGACACATGACCAAGTTCATTTGCAGGTACAGTTGCGCACCTCTGCAGAGTGTATGAAAGTATGGCTGAGTCACTCCATGTTCCTGGTTGGAACTACAGACCCAATAAGAAATAGATTCATTAGAAATCCTAACAGCCTGTGAGATACGAGATCATAATCTCTTAATTAAAACTTGACTCTCTTATCTTACAAAATATATTCTTTTGGAGAACACCGCTATTCTCAGTAGATAGTGCATCAAACACCTATTTGCTATTCCTAGACTTATTGAGTACCTTTTGTACTCATCTCTCTATTCTAATTCCTTTGATTAGACTGTAAGCCTATGACAGATCAAGATGTCGTCTACGTCGAGGTCGAAGATAGAATAGCCAAGGAGCAGGCACCGGCGAAGGAGGAAGAAGGATTTGACTACTACTTTGACTACGCCGATGAGAAACCTAAAGCGTAGAAGTATAGGACAAGTGAGATGAGAGTTGTAGATAAGTCTTTTGCTGTAGCCGACTGGAACGGTTTTAAATTCGCCGGGAATAAGTTTGTATAATTGTACCTTGTGCTTTGAGTTTGTAAATTAAGTTTGTAATAAATGAACTACTGCAATGCTTCTGTCATGCTACTCTGTGTGATATGTTAACTTCATCAACAATATGTCAAAGACTAGCATATTACCTAAAAGGTAGTATGTGGGTCGCCACAAATCATCATTTACTATTACTCTCCATCGATGGGAAGCAAAAGGATGAAAGCTTTTTGTACCCGCGGCGAGAGGAGGAACAGGAGATGGTAGAGGTGGCGTCGGGGACGGCATCCGGGGGTGGGCGCCAGGGGCAACGCCCAGGGCGGTGTCGGGCGCGGTGTTGAGGGTGGCCTCAGGGCCAGCGTCGGGGGCAGCCTCGAGGGTGGCGTCGGGTGTAACAATCCAACTTTATAAGTATGTGATATATGAATGTAAAATACCAAAGGAAGTAAAACTACGGTTTGTGTAATACCCAACTTATATTACGATTAGGGTTTTGCTTTTCCTCATGCATACATACCCTCATCCCCGCACACACCTTATTTAAACTTAAATGTGATATGATCACATTTTATAGAATACGTACATATCTCATCCTCGGTGGATAAATCTACAAACACCAATCAACTTATTGGAATTCGTAAATACCGATACCAGCAAAAGTAGGTGGAGGAATTAGGGTTCCTGGTAGGGTCACCCCTCAAAGGTTCCCCTCCCAAAGTTTCGCCGAAAACCCTAAAGACTTGCTAGTTCGATCGGGGATTTCAATCTCAAATTGCAAAAAGGGGCAGAACTGTAATTACACATTTGGGTAATGTTCCCAAGGCTGGAAAGTTTCAAAAACCTATAATTAGCTATAAAAATGGTTAGCCTAGCTACATGCAAATTTCTAGAATTTTTGGAAAAGATTAAGGACTAGTTGCAGTTCAAACCAACTCTTAGGTCCTATTTGAATTTGAATTCAAATTTAGGTCAAATCAACTCCAAATAGTTTCAAAATTTTATGAGAGGTTCCATACTTGTACATAAACATCCTGTAAAAATTTCATAAATTTTGGAGCTCATTCGGATGCTCATTTGATTTATCAAAGTTCAGCTGAGGTTTAAAAGAAAAAAATGAAAAAAAAAGAAATTTCAAAAGAAAACTAGGCCGTGGCCTATTGGGCCTCACCCGGCCGCCCCGTATCCCATTCCCCTCACCCTGTCATGCGGGCCCCCTCTGTCATCCCCCGCGCCCCTCCTCTCTCCCCGCCATGCGGGCCCCGCCTGTTAGGGGTTCTTCCCCACGTCGCCGCCGCCGAGTGGCCTTGAGGGGCGGCAGAGCCACCTCACCGTCCCGACCGGCCGCCCTATTTAAGGCGCGCTCGGACAGGCCGCCTCCTCTCCGCCCCATACCCGAGAAACCCTAGCTCACCCTCTTCCTTCCCAGCGCCGAGCCCTTCCAATCACGGCCTTCTTCTTCGACACCGGTGACTACTCCGGCGAGAAATCGCGCAGCCTCCGGTGAGCCCCGACCTCCATTGCTTCGCTCCCGAGCTCCCCCGCCTCTCCCCGCACCTCCTTCGCCCCTTCTTTTATGGATCTGGACCAAGCTCTGCCGCCGCGTCGTCATCTTCCCCTCCGCCGGCCGCTTCTCCGGTGAACCTATCCCGGCGCAATCAATGCACCCCGAGCTCCATTTTCTAGCTCCTGAGTATCTACTTCTGCTCCCTAACCTCTCCATCCCCCTCTTTTCGCAGATCCACGACCGGAACGACCTCCCCACCGGTCACCGAAGCCTCCCGCCGCCGGTCACCGCCGCGAGCTCCCCTGCCGGCCTTCTCCGTCTTCTCCGCGTCGCGCCTTGGCATCAGGGTGAGCTGCTGGTCCTCCCACCGCCTTTCCCCATCCTTGCTGAGCTCTGTAGCACCCTAGGACGGTTCTCCGGCGAGCCTCCGGCGAGAGCGCCGCCTCCTGAGCGATTCCCCGGTCGGGTCAGAGAGAGAGGGAGGAAAGAGAAAGAGAGAGAGGTGAGGGAGTAAGGGGCCGACGTGGCAAGCTCGGGTTGGTTGCCCGAGCCCCGTCAGCGGCCAGCTGGACCCCGTGGACCGGGTCAGCCCTGACAGCGGGCCCCTCTCGTCGGTCAGATGGGTTAGATTGGGGTAGCGTCCCTCAGGTGTATTTAGCATTTTCTGGTTCGGCCAAAAATAGAAATTAGGGTTTGGGGTATATTTCCATTTCGGGTAGTTTTTGAAACTGCGATATCTTTTGAACCGTAACTCCAAATGTAGCAAATTTTATATCGTTGGAATCCTTGTGAAATGCTCTACAATCTGGTCTGGATGAAAATTTAGGAATTTGAAATATAAAACCTGGACAAGTTCAGTTAAATTATTTCATTCCCTCTCATACAATATTCTTCGATGATTCCTAACTCGATGGATATATCTCCAAAATTAGTGATCCCAGTTGTGTTAGATTCATATCGCTGAACACTTTCATAATCTAACCTTTTCAGGTCATGACAATATTGTGAATAGTAACCTTGAAGCAACGATGAGCCCGGACTTAAAAATTGCATGCATGCACAGTTAGGGTTACGATTTCACTTCCACAAGTTACCTTGGGAAATACTCATTATCGTCGCCCCTTGAAATCAGTAGGTCACCCTAGGAATGCATACCGAGCATTATTAGCCATGCATACATGCTGGGTCTCATTGCTTCTTTTTCTCGTTTGTTTCCGGTATCGCTTGTTGCTCGAAATAGAGCTCGAAGAAGGAGACCACCAGGCTCACGAATCGACGCAAGATCAGGAACCCTGCGACGAAGGCAAGCAGAGCTTGTTGCATTTCTGTTATTTTATCACATGCTTGATTACTAGTAATATGTGAATGCCTGGCTAGAGTTTATGATTGGAACTGTTTAGGTTTGTTCTAGGAAGTCATGTTTTCTATGATAATTGAGAATTTAACTTGATGCCCTACCAACTTGAAATCATTTGAAAGTGAGATGCGAGAGCCGAAGAGGGTAGGTGCACGATGCACTAGTACAGAAATCATTTGTCCAGATGGTTCGGAAACACCGGGCGGGACGGTTTTCCGAACCGTCTGGACCAAACAGTCAGCACAAATGAACTTTGTCCAGACGGTTATTGAACCGTCTGTACAAATACTTAGTACAGACGGCTCCACACACGAGCCATCTGTACTACTCTCTGGTACAGTACCTCCGTAGCATTTTTACAGACGGCTCCAAACCACAAAACCGTCTGCACAAATGCATTGAACAGTACTTCAATAGCATTTGTACAGACGGTTCCATTTGCAGAACCGTCTGCAGAAATTATTTGTACAGACGGTTCTACACCTGGAACCGTCTGCACAAATGCTGTGTTAGGAAAGCGTTGCAGCCGCGGCAGCAGAAACAACCGTTTCCGCTGTCGCGGTAGCAGTGCGGCAAGGCGACATGCTGCCGCGGCAGCGGAAATGGCTTATTCCGCTGCCGCGGCAGCAGTGCTGCAGGGCTACGGTAGTGCCGCCTGCTGCCATGGTAGCTGAAACAGACGTTTCAGCTGCCGCGGCAGCCGTGTGGCAAGGCGGCATGCTGCCACGGCAGCGGAAATGGCTGATTCCACTGCCGCAGCAGCAGTGCTGCAGGGCTACGGTAGTGCCGCCTGCTGCCACGGCGGCTGAAACGGACGTTTCGGCTGTCGCGGCAGCCGTGCGGCAAGGCGACGTTGCGGCCGCCTGCTGCCTCGGCAGCAAATGACTGATTTCGCTGCCGCGGCAGCAGTGCGGCAGGGCGACAGTGCTACCGCCTGCTGCCACGGCAGCGAAAACAGAGGTATCTGCTGCCACGGCAGCAGTGCGGCAGGGCGACGTTGTTGCCGCCTGCTGCCGCGGCAGCGGAAACTACCGTTTCCGCTGTCGCAGCAGCCGTGTGGCAGGGTAACAATGCCCGGCGCGGCCGCGGTCCTGCCGCGGCAGTGAAAACGCTAGAAACAAAGTGATCAAGCACAGGCATAGCATACACAGACACACAATGTACTCATTGATCTTAGACATAACATTCAGAAGCAAACTTAAAACATCATTCTCAACCACAAAGTCATTTACATGCATTGTTAGGGAAAAAACTCTCAAGTCATTGAGGAGGAGCAATTTGAGGACAATGGAACTCTCCGGTTTCCTTCAACACCTCCCTAAATATGAAAGCTATTAACCGTTTTTGAATAATCCGGACGCCCTCAGTGTCGAGCTGATTTGTAGGGAACTTAAAAGTCTGCACAAGGAAATTAAATAGCTAGGTTAGGCACGACGTCCGAACGATGAAAAATGAAACTACATATAGTGTAATGACACTAACCTCCACATCTACCGGACTAGAGCCAACGATCTACATCATATATGTCGCCACATAGTATGCACAGAGATTGTTGCCCGGCGGCTGCTTGTGGCACTGTAGAAATCATGGTTACGTGCAGGGTAATTTAGTTTTACTGAATACATATTAGAACGTGCGAGGTGATTATTCTTGGGCGAGGGAGGAATTATTACCAGGAAATGAAATCTGTGGGTAGGTTCGGTTTTTGTTGTTTTCACAACCCCCCCTTGGCAACATATTTCTTGAACGCCCCGTTGAGCACCGCCGTCAAATCTCCGTACTTCTCTGGTGGGTAATCCCTAGAGTCGAAGTACGTGGCATGTAGACGTTCTGGCTCGAGGCAGACGAGCATCCAGTGGAATCCATAGTTGTACGGTAGAAGAATGATGTGCTTAGTACAGAGAATGAGCATGGCGTCCGAAATGTAATCCTCGACCTCGTTCGGCTGGAATTGGACCATTGTGCATATGACCACTTGTGGATCGAGGAATCCGATATTAGGGTTATCTGTCCTATCCTCTTGAATCATATGTCTGCACATAAAAGTAATGTCATTGAAAGAGCGTATCAATAAGTTAGGCAATTCATTTAGCTTAAACAGTGATTGAGAACACTTACAGTGTCCAGCATCTTAATAGGCTAACATCGAGGGCGTCATGATGGTAGAGGTCTGATAAATCCGAGAAATTGATGGTAAAGGTTCCACCCGGATGAAGGAAATGTTGCCGCTTGTACGCGGCGCAGATATTTTGAGGAAGCTCTGTCTCCTCGTTGGACCTCTTCATGTAAAATTCGTGCAAAATTTGAGCTGCCCAACCAAGTTGTTCTAACGCCGCTCGTGTCACTAGCGGCTGCCGTTCCGTGTATTTTCTTATCTCGGGTTCTTCGTCTACCTCTTTGCCCTTGGCCGACTTTGTGCTATTTCTGGTGGCCCTACGCTGAGCTTGAGGAGCTGTTTTGGCAGCCTGTTGGCTAGATCTGCTAGATTGCTGAGATCGTGCTGAAGCGGATTTCACCTTCGGTGGAGGAGGACGGAGTGAGAAATCTTTACCGTAAGGCACCGGAGACAGCGGCCGTGGAGGAGGTGGAGGGGCAACCAGGGAAATGTACTTCTTCGGCCACTGGATGAACGTGTGGAGGGCCTGCCCCAGTGTCGTGACGTCGTCCTCCGGCGGTACAGGAAGTCTGAAGGATCTGCAATTCGCATGCACCATGTCCACTGACATTTAGCGTTATCCGCCGCTAGCGGAACTCCGTGCACTGTCATCGTGCTTTCTGAAGTTGGAAATACTAACCCCTGGCCAGCCTCAATCATGTCAGCGGGGCCAAAACAACTGGGCACGAGGAGCTTGTACTTGGTTGCCACCGCTATGTCGTCGAGAGGGAATCTTTCATTGACGTCTTCAGGCGGAATAGGGTCGAAAGGTAAGTCGTCGGCGCGGTCGTCATCTCGAACGTGCTGCGGTGGGGATTGTTCTTCCACGTCTTCGGCATTCTCGTTTTCCACGGATGCGCAGCTACTCCTACGCCGAGCGTGTGGGGATGAGGCTGCGGGGCTGCGGTCGGCCGCGGCGGCTGCATCCTCCTGCCTTATCTGCCGCACCCGTTCTTCGACCCTCGCATCGATCCTCTTTTCCAGGCCTGCAATTATTTCTTCCATCAGCTCGTTCTTCATCTTTTCACGCTCAGCTGCCTCGCGTTCAGCTTTCGTTCTCCTCCGACTCCTGTACTGTCCCGCATCGTCCGGGAATCCTAGCTTCCATGGAACCGTCACCCCCAAGCCACGCGTTTGACCCGGGTGCTCTTTGTTTCCCAGAGCCGAGGTTAGTATGTCCTTTTCCCTGGCTGCTTGGAAAGTTCCTTGAGCGGCTTGTTCTGACAGTCGCATAATGTTTTCAGCCACCTGGACGGTTTCGGGCTTGTTGAAGGCGACGGTGCCATCAGCCGAGATGTTGGCCCTCGCGCGAAACCAGTTCCGGGCCCGCCTCTCTGGGATCTGGGAGAACGGCGTGTCGCGACTCTCCTGAGACGCCCGCTCGTCCTCTGTTCTCCATTCCAACTCCTTGCGCGCATACCCACCGCTTCCGAGCCTGTGGGGGTGAACGTTGCATGCCTGGCGCGCCCTGTTTGCCTGACTCCGCTGCACGAATTCCTCCGACGTGCACCTGTCCACAAATTCCGCCCATTGATCCTCCAGGTACCCGTAGGTGTTCGGGTCCTGCCTGTAGGGCATAAGATCGTTCTTCACGTACGTGTTGTACAGCTCGCTCTTGAAGGTCTTCCACGCTTTGCCCATCTTCGCTTTTGCCTGTCTTTCCACGGCCTGCTCGGTACCTTCCGAGAAGTCGAACTGTCCTTGGATGGTGTTCCACAGGAACTCTTTCTCGTTATCCGGTACTGACGGCCAGCTGGCATACGTTATCGGGATCTTTTCCCTCGCCAGTGATGCGCACGCTCTACGGAATGCCGCCTGAGCCTGATGAGGCAATATGGGCACACCCTCAGCACTGACTTGAGTTATTGTGAAGTGACCCGTGGGCATTTTATTTTTGCCTCGGCCACCTCGCTTTCGCTTTCTGCCCACCCAATTCTTCGGTTTGCTCACGAGACGAGGCTTCTGCAGGTTGGGAGGGCATCGGTTGAGCCGGTTGAGCCGGTTGAGGAGACACGTGCGGCTCGTCTTGTCGGGGAGAAGAGGCCACCGGCTGTTCACGTTCATCTCCTCCGGACGCCATCTTCAAAAGACGAAAAATTCAGATATGCGGTACAAGACTAGATTGTAGACATTTTCATATAAAGACACATTCTTTGTGAATTAAACAACAATGAGATACATATGTACAACAACTTCGTAAATAGTGCTAATGTCCGTAATCTCATCATAAATCTAAATGTACTATATATGTGTTTGCCTCCGACTTTGCTTCACTCTGCGATACTCTTTAAATCTAATGTACTATCTATTTACTTCTTTCTCATTTTTTCTTCTACATCTCGTATCTCGTTCAATTTATACTCAGTTATTTGTCTTAATCATCTCTAACATTCACACTTCTCATGCTTCTATTTAGTGGAATTGTGCTTTTAGTTTTATGCTTCTGCATGCTTTAAGTAACCTTTGCTCACTTCATCCCTTAGTCTTACTTAAGTCCGCGATACACTTGACCTTAGTGCATAACTTAAGTCCGCGATCCTCTTAATTGCATAACTATTCTCATAATCATCACGAAATAATTGTCCTTTGTATCTTCTCGATGTTTTAAATTTCATCATATTCTCTTTGCTCCATTTGCGGCCTGAGCTTTTGTTTACGGTGCTCACTCTAGTCTCTTTTTTGATTGCATATACCAATAAATATTTTGTACAATATATACCTCTCCTCTCAATTATGTATATTGTATAAAAAAACTGTCTCTATACATAAGTGTAGGTTATTTTTTTACTTTTCGCAATCTCCAATTCTAAACTTTGATTATGATTTCTGAGTAATATGATAAAAGGTACAAACTGTAAGAAAAACAGAAAGACAAATCTAATAATACTAAACATGCTTATTATAAAGGAATTGTAAAAGACAATCTATACATTCGTACGCAGCCGATTTATATACTTTCACACGTTATAATGCTCAGAGTTTGAAGGTTTGATCACACATCAGTACATGGTTGTATCCCCTAGCAAATCAATCAAGTTGGAAAGGCATGACACTTAGCCTAATAAGAGCATACAAAGGTTGTAAGACATCAAAATTTAAACCAGAAGTAGGACAGCTCATCGGATTCTTAAAAGATCACAAAACTAATCAGTTAGGAGAGATAACCCATACTCTTGTCTACATGAATCCAGATAACCCCATCTTCATCATATTGTGCTTTTCTAGCAACCAATTCAAAACTATATATACGCAACCCTAGTTACCCTACAACTAATAATGTCATACTTCTTGACTCGGGGGCGGCGGGGAGCTCGGAGGCGGCGGGGAGCTCGGGGGCGGCGGGGAGCTCGGGGGCGGCGGGGAGCTCGTCGGCGGCGGGGAGCTCGGGGACGGCGGCGTCGGCCTGATGGCTTCGGGACGGCGGCGGTGTCGGGGCAGAAGGCCGGGCGCACGGCGATGTGCGGCTGTGGCGTCGGGGAGCTCGGGGAAGAATAGGGTTAGGGACTTAGCGAAATTGAACTGGCGGCGCGGGATTGGAAAGAGGGAATTTATTAGAGAAGGTAGTCCAGACGGTCCGCAAGACAGAACCGTCGGGACTATTAGTGCAGACGGTTCTCCATATGGAGCCGTCCGCACTAACATTAGTGCGGACAGCTCCACATGGAGAACCGTCTGCACTAATGTAGCAGGCGGGACCCTGCTACATTAGTGCAGACGGTTCTCCATGTGGAGCCGTCCGCACTAAAGTTAGTGCAGACAGGTCTCAATATGGAGCCGTCTGCACTAATTAGTGCGGACGCTTTCCTTCATAGAACCGTCTGGACTATTAATGCACCGTGCAAAGCCGACGCGGGGTGGGACTTTTAGTCCCACCTCGCTAGTTTACGAAGCTTTCGACCGGTTTATATACCGTTCCTTGAGCGGGGCTGTCGAGCTTCTCTCAATCGAGCATATCCGTCAGATCCTCCGCCCTGGCCACTGGGGCCGCTGGTCAGTACGGGCCTGCGCCCGAGTCGCCTGTGATGGGCTTGATTTGGGCTTGTGCCCATGTCGCCTGTGATGGGCTTGATTTGGGTGCAGGCTTTGGAAACCAAAACCCCAGTGGTAGCCGGGCATTTTTTCTTCTTTTTACCTTTTTTAATTTCATGTTGCATTTGATGGCAGTAATAATGTGTAGTAAAATAAGGTTTTATATTACTGATTCATTGGGAACTCATAAAATTGAATGCAAAAATGCCTTAAACTTGTAAAATTCATAGAAACTTCATATGAACTCCAAATGAGTTGAACTTTTTTTATAAATTCATATTTTCATATGTACAATTTCATGGTACAACTATTTTGGGGTTACTGTAACACAAAATCTGTAAACCTATTATTACATTAATAGTTCATACAGAAAACCCTGGGGGCGATACATAAAAATCGGGTTAGATCATAGCAAATAACCTAATCTCCTTTAACAACCAGCCCTTCTTGATGATCGACGCGCAGATAGCAGGTGGCCCCGAACGGTAGTTGTTCTTCGTTGAGCGCGGTGCCGTCTCCAAGAGGGTACTCATCAAATTGATTGTACTCTTCCTCGTCCACGACATTCTCAACTCCGACAATCCTTCTTTTCCCCTGAAGGACTACGTGAAGTTTCTGATTTGTCGGGTCTTGGACATTAAAGACCTGAGTAGCTTGTTTAGCGAGTACGAATGGTTCCTCTTTGTATGCGGCACGTTCGAGGTCCACTGTAGTCATGCCGTACTTGTCGACCTTAACACTTGAGAGTGCGACCCAACGGCACCAGAAGAGGGGGATCTTGAAACGTACATAGTCGAGTTCCCAGATCTCCTCAATGTACCCGTAGTACGCACACACCCCACGTTTGTCCTGGAAGGCATCTATGCGGACACCGCTGTTTTGTACCGTGCTCTTCGTATCCTGTGCTCTGGTATAAAAGGTGTACCCATTTATGTCGTAGGCTTCAAATTTCAGGATCGTGTGACTTGGCCATCTGGCCAACCAGCCAATATTCTCCTCTGTTGTACTATTAGCACTTCGAACCCGCAACTAGTTGTTGAAGCTGCGGTTGTGCTGTCTGGTAAGCCAAGCCTCCGTACGGCCTGGATTCTCTCTGCGCAGCTCGTCCTTATGCATGTTGATATACGGGGCAACTTCAGTCATGTGTTGCAAGACTGCGAAATGGGCTTGAGATAACGACGCGTAGTCAGGGATGAGTGTTTTCCTTCCTATGGTCCCTTTGCCATCCAGTCTCCCCTCGTGGCGAGACGTAGGCACACCTATCTGTTTGAGCTGGTCCATGTAATCGACACAGAACTCGACCACCTTTTCGGTTGTGTAACCTTCGACGATGCTGCCCTCTGGACGAGATCTATTTCGTACGTACTGCTTGAGAATTCCATGTACCGCTCAAATGGGTACATCTGGCGTAGAAATACCTGTCCACAGATCTTTATCTCTCTCACGAGGTGGACGGTAACATGGACCATGATATCAAAAAACGACGGAGGAAAGTACATCTCAAGATGACATAATGTCTTCACCAGATCGGCCTGCAACACATCTAGTGCTTCGGGATCGATGACCTTCTGAGAGATTGTGTTGAAGAAGTAACACAGCCTAGTGATTGTGTCTCGGAGATAGCTCGGCTGGATATTTCAGATTGTAACAGGAAGCATCTGTGTCATCAACACATGGCAATCGTGGGACTTCATGCCGACCAATTTTAGATCTTCCATCGAAACAAGTTTCGAGATGTTGGCGGAGTAACCGGACGGAACTTTCACACCTTGCAAGCACCGGCATAGTTCGGTCCTCTCGGCCTTTTTCAGGTTATAGCAGGCCGGAGGAAGCCTTGTTCTGCCTTGTTGGGAGGGCTCAGGTGCCAACTCGGGCCTGATCTTCATGTCTACTAAGTCGAGGCGTGCGTTGAGGCCGTCCTTCGTCTTCCCTGGAATATTGAGTAAGAGACCAATCAGGCTGTCACACACGTTCTTCTCTACGTGCATAACGTCGATGCAGTGGCGAACTTCAAGGTGCTGCCAGTAGGATAACTCCCAAAATATTGATTTCTTCTTCCACATGCCGCTAGCCTTCGCTTTTTTACCACTCTTTCCAGGACAACATCGATATCCTTAACCATATCGTACACCTCTTGCCCGCTGTAATGCCTTGGACATAAAGCTCTCTCCCTCGTCCCGTCAAATTGGTCCTTCATATTGCGGTACGGGTGATTCCTCTTAAGGAACCTACGGTGGCACATGAACACCGTCTTACGGGAGTGGGCCAGCCACCTACTCGCGGTACCATCCAAGCACTGAGGGCAAGCCTTGTCTAGCTCTTTACTCTGGCCCGAAAGGTTGCGTAGGGCAGGCAAATCATTGACCGTGCAGAACAACATGGCGTGTAGGGTGAAGTTCTCTTGTTTGTACGCATCCCATACCTGCACCCCTTCGTTCCACAGTGTTTTCAGATCTTCGACCAAAGGTCTTAGGTAGACGTCAATATCATTCCCAGGTTGCTTCGGCCCTTGGATAAGCAGTGACATCATGATGTACTTCCGCTTCATACACAGCCAAGGTGGTAGGTTGTACATACTAAGAGCAATTGGCCAAGTGCTGTGCCGGCTGCTCATGTTGCCGAAAGGATTCATTCTGTCCGTGCTCAACGCGAACCTTATATTCCTCGGCTCCGCACCGAAGTTTTTGAAGATCATGTCGATGTTTCTCCACTGCGCGGAATCGGCAGGGTGTCTTAGCTTTCCATCTTTCTTACGGTCCTCCGAGTGCCAGCACAACAATTTGGCCTCTTTTGGGTTCGCAAACAAACGCTTCAGACGCGGAATTACGGGCAGGTACCACACCACCTTAGCGGGAATTCCTTTCTTTGGCTCGATGAAAGACTCGCCGTCGTCTGGTTGACTCTTACGGTTGTAACGAGATGCTTTCCACACTGGACATGAACGCAAGTTCGATAATTCATTCCGGTACAAGATACAGTCGTTCCGACATGCATGTATCCTTTCTACCTCCATCCCCAGGGGACAAACCACCTGCTTTGCTCGGTACGTGTTTTTGGGCAGCTCGTTGCCATCCGGAAGCATCTCGGAGAGGAGACCTAGGAGCGCTGTGAAACTCTTGTCTGACCAACCATGCTGGCTTTCAGTTGGAGCAGCTCGAGCACGGATGACAGCTTTGTGTATTTCGGCTTGCAACCCGGAAACAAAGGTTTCTCTGAGTCCTCAATCAAGTAAATGACTTGTGTAAGTCTCTCTCAGTATTAAAGTTCACGTCGGCATCGCGCAGCATCTGATCCAAACCTATCATCGTCCTCTGCGCCACCACAGTCATCGTCTGCACCTACTTCCTCGTGGCGGCCACAATAATCGTCTGCACCTACTTCGTCGCCATGTTCTCTCCTTTCGTTGACTTCGGGTTCTTCGACGATGCCAACGTCTTCGTGTAACATGTTCTGCTCTTCACCATGTTTGGTCCAACACGCGTAGTCCGGTTTGAAGCCCCTAATAATCAAGTGCGCTTGGATCTGTAGGGCTGAGTTGTGTCCCAGAAATGATCTCTCATTTCTACAATCGCAACAAGGACAATATATATATTCAACACCCTTCTTCAACCTATCCTCCTCGGCAACTCTCCGAAAATTCGTCACACCGTCAAGGTACGCTTGGTTCGTACGAGAACCGTACATCCACACCCGATCCATCAAGCTACACGCGCTGCACAACAAGGAAATTAGTGTTAGATTGACCTAATAAAAGAAAGCGACCTAGCTTCTCATCGGAAAAAGGAGCTTATCTAGAAATCGTACTGCACTTTAAGGGTTTAAACATAAATATCAAAATGCGGAACATCGGCATGAGATGAAATGCATGTCATGGAATCGATGACATAAAATAAGGACTAATGCAATAGAATCAATTTCATCGGAGTCCGGACGCTCAAAATATCGCGATCCTAATTTCTCCGGCGGTTCCGGAAACCCTAATTTGAGTTTTTAGTCATTTTATTTTTTCTACAATGCAAACACGAATGAAATGACATAATTACGTAGATCTTATTTTTCTGAACATTTTGATATATTATTTGCATTTTTCTGACTAATAATGATTTTTCTATGATTTTTATAAGATTTATTTATTTAAATACTCTTTTTGATCTTTTCCTCAGTAAAAATAATAAATAAATAATAAAAATTAATATATCCTGACAGGTAGGTCCCACTGGTTTTTTATTTTTTTATTTTTTTTCTTAAGTGGCCTGAGGTCCGGCGGTCGGCCGGGACGCCGGCCGAGCTCGCCGGCGGCAACCGGCGGTGGCGAGGGACAGCGGCGGCGGACGTGGGAGGGCGGCGACTTACCGGGAGGCGGCGGGACGAGGAAGGCGGCCGGCGGCGAGGTGGAGGCGACGGCCGGCGGCGGGGAAGCTTCGGGGCGGGCCTGGCGGCGGCGGCAGAGCGTCAGCGGGTGGCGGCAGTGGCTCGAGGAGGTCGCCGGCGGGCGACACGAGCTTCGGTGGCGGCGACGCTTGCGGGCGGCTCGAGAAGCGGAGGGAGTGGGAGTGAGGGAGTGGGAGTGAGGAGTGAGCGAGCTACATTAGTACAGACGGCTCCAGATAGGGTGCCGTCTGTACAAATAGTACAGACGGCTCCCCAACTGGGACCGTCTGTACTGTACACGTTAGTGCAGACGGCTCCCAACTGGGACCGTCTGTATTATTTGTACAGACGGTACCGGTTGGGAGCCGTCTGTACTGTATTGATTAGTGCAGACGGATTCCAACTGGGACCGTCTGTAAAAATAGTGCAGACGGTCCTTGTTTGCAGCCGTCTGGACTGTTGTGCACAGTGCAGACAGCTGCAGTTAGGAACCGTCTGCACTATTTGTACAGACGGTTCCCAACTGCAGCCGTCTGCACTATGCCGTCCCGCTTGTTCGGCATCCTTGGTCGTGATTTGTGCAGAGACGGTTCGTGTTGGGAACCGTCTGTACTAAGAATTGTGCAGACGGCTCCCTGTTGCCGTTTGTACAGGTGGCGTCCCGTTAAATGCTATCTGTAGTAGTGA
>JAGXJF010004087.1:0-24569 GCA_019208055.1 Stipa capillata
CATGTTAAAGCCCTTGCTCTGATATACATGCCCACTGGCACTCCGATACATATGACCAGAAATCTGTTTGGCTCTGATACATATATCCATAGTGAATCTGCTCTCTAATATTCTCATATGCTCTAAGATATATATTCAGATGCTCTGACACATTTTTATATGCTCTGGTTCTTGCAAATGCATCAAGAGAAAAATATTTTAGTTCAGCTCACTATTCTCTGACACACTTATTGTTCTGAACTGATAAGAGTGTAAGTTGTAAGAAAATGCTGCCCATATCCAATAATTATAATCTGTGCATTGGCAAGTTAAAAACAAATCTTTTGTGCACAACTTCAGGGGGAGTGTATTCTCTACAACCTGCACATATACTTCTATTCAAATTGATATGCAAATTTGTTGAATGGGTTGCCACTAACCACCAAAAAGGGGGAGATTGAAAGAGCATCTAGGCCCCAAGTTGGTTTTGATGGTTAATGGCAACTCAAACTGGAATCTAACGTTTATAGTGAGTGTAAGCAGGTTTTTAGGTTCCATGAAAGAAGGGTTATCCAGAGAAGGATGACCACCAAAAAGGTACAAGGGTGGTTTCCAGGACTAAGAGATGGCGGTGCTAGGCAGCTGTGCCACAGCTGTGAAGAAGTCGGTGCTGTGCAAGGAGCTACAAGCAAGGTGATGGTGGGCAGGTAAAGCCTAGATTTGCTAGTTCTTTTGAGTCCATAGGAAAACACCCGTACTATCAAGAGGGATGTAATCAGTATCAGTTGTCTAAGGGACTTTTGCTCAATGCTCAGAGGGTCAGCGTGTAAGCAGTAGAAAACCCCAGGGGCTAGAGTCACCGGCGTGACACAGTGTGTCACAGGTGGTCTAGTGCTCTAAGACTCAAGTACTTCTCTAGACCAGGGGAGAGCTTGTAAATGCTAAGGAAACTGCACTGTGATGGCTGGTCTGGTGAGTCAGAGGGTTGTTGGAGGTTCTCTCCTTATAGGTTTCAGAGAGTGTTGTATGCTGAGGGCATGTCATGTGCCAGGACCGGGCTGAGTAGCTAGGCCGCGTCAGTTAAGGGTTCACCTGTGTGTGCCGCCGGTGACACAGGTGTCGGTCTGCCCTGAGCCGGGTTATAGTTGGGCGCAGTGTGTGGCTGTGTCACCGGTGGCTGACACCGGTGGCTCACTAATCCTACGTGGCAACAGTGTAACGGTCGGGTGCCTGTGAACCCTATATATAGGGGAACCAGGGGAGGACTCTGTCCTCAACCTTGCTCAAATCATGTGATTCACATACGACCGTTGCAAAGCCTCCAACCACTCCACAAGAGCCAAGAGCATAAGTGATGGTTCGAGTGAGTGTGTGAGCTTGAGCACAGAGTAAAGGTTCCTCTAAGAGATTGCTGTTGGTTCATCTGTTACTCTTGGAGTGTCTGCTCCTAGACGGGTGTAGGAGTTGCTGGTATCACCCAAGCTTGTGTGGGCTGGACCAGTAATTTGTGAAGGTGATTGAAGTTTACCTGCTGCGAAAGGCAAAAGGATCTCCACAAGCTAAACGAAGAGTCCTGAACGTCAGGTACTCGGAGAACAAGCACGATTTAGTGCTGGTGATCTCTTCGGAGTAGCTTCTCCAACGGAGACGTACCTTCTCTGCAAAGAGTTGGGAACTTCGGTGAAAAACCCCTGAGTCTCTTTTACTTCCTTGTATTGCATGCATATCTGTTTATCCTCGTTTGCTTGTGTCTCTTAGACTTGATCTGCTAAGTTAACCTTTTCACCTGTGCTAGATTACCTTTATACCTGTGTGTGATCATCTGTTACACAGTTGCTTCATTCACTTGTATTCACCTGTGTCACTGGCAGTCTAAGTAGAGCACCTTTGTTAGGTTAATTCTTCACCGGTGTCTTCCACCTGTGTGACAGCTATGTGTTAATTTACACATAGTTTCCATCTGTGTCACTCAACTGTGTCACAGCTGTCCACTATTAACTTGTGAAGTTAATCTGACAACTTAACCAAAAGATTAAAAGAGAAAAATTTTATAAGCCAACTATTCACCCCCCTCTAGTCGGCATCTCAGTCCTTTCAACGGGGTATACTTTGGTAATCCAGGGAATCGTATATCAGATACTTCCTAATATACGGGATACTGTACTATTCATCGTCAATTTGGCTATTCCTCAGGTGGTGATTTAATTCGAC
Organism: Stipa capillata; assembly: GCA_019208055.1. NCBI lineage: Eukaryota > Viridiplantae > Streptophyta > Magnoliopsida > Poales > Poaceae > Stipa > Stipa capillata. The sequence continues at coordinate 2,191 of JAGXJF010004087.1, forward strand.
GTACTTCAACATGTAGTTTTCGATGTTCTGATGTCTCGCGAGGACGATCACAAGCGTCGCCGTACCAGGATCAAGTCCAGAACAAGGGCCGATTTTTCTAGGGAAGCTTCTCCCAACTTGATCATGTTGAATCCCATAATTACCAGAATACTATTTTGATTGCGAAACTTGCATGCTATGTGTTACGACCTTATATTTTATGTAGCGATAGATATGACCTAAGTTGCATAAACCCTAACATCAATGTCATTTCCTTGTTGCCCTAGGAATAACTATGCCGGATAAATTAGACGGGAACATAGGCTGTAGTATATGGATATAGAAAAACTGGGTTTTTACAAAGATGAAGAATTCCTCAGAAATCTCTCGATGTGGAGGACTTGGGAAGGATCGTAATGGTCCATTGGTGCTTGAAGGGACAGAAATGTCTAGGGAGGGAATGTCTTTCAAATGGTTTGTCAAAACCATAAAGAAGCAGGTGTATGCAGGAGCGAGTGATCAAAATGTGTAGCCCATCATGGCTCTTTTAATCTGTGTTGCACGGTAATGGTGCGGAGTCCTTCTCAGATCAATTAAGGACCGAATCAGCCAAGTTCAAATCGTATGTTCACATGTCCTTTGTGAGAACTTGACCCATTACTCTATCAAGTGCTAGCAGATGAACACGTAGGCGATAGGGTGAAACATGAAGGTGGGTGGTCCAACCCTGAGAGAACCTTCTCGTGTTTAGCGTAGGAAGTAGTTCAACACAAATGTGTGTCCGTTTCTGTCAAAAGTTGGGTATAGCTCATTTGGCAAGTTTATTGCTAGGGCTAAACAGAGGAAAAGTCTCGTTCTGATGCCCTACCGGCACACCTTGTGAAATGTGCTCATTTGACCATGGCAACAAGAGGGATTCACACCTTGCGGGTAAAGCCGTACAATCTCTGCAGAGTTTTAAAATCTATTCGAATAGCTGCATCCTCGGTCATGGACACAACTTGGTTTATGCCACACCCTAGTTAGACTATGTTTTCAAACCCAAAATGGGTCATGGGTTTAAGGACGATGCGTCTACAGAGTACTTTTGAGCTCCTCGTGTGGGACGGGAATCGTGGAAATGATGAGAGGTCCATGCTACGAAGTTGTAGCGTGGAATAGCTTGAAGAGGTATAGAACCAATAACCGTCAGGGACCGCATGATGAAGCGCAAGATGGTAGAAGGCATGATGAAGCGCAAGATGGTTGCAAATGCTGCCGATGCTGAATACATTGCTCGTCGAAGACGGACTCGATTTAAAAAAATTCTTTGCAATCTATTATTCTTGTATTTGAATGAAAACTTACTTTCCGCACAACATGCAACATAGGATAGAGCTACACTTCTTTGAACAAAGCCATGTATGAGATATAGTCATTATATCACCCTTGGAAAAAGCTTACGAGTACATTCAATGTACTCACCTGGCTTGTTGATTTGGGCAGACGAAGAAGACATCTACTCTGAAGACAATGATAGTGTTTGCAAAAGTTAGGGCGTAACCTAGTCAGTTGCTTGTCGGGTATGGCATGTTGATGGGTCACTTCAACGTTTGATTTCTGCTACAAGATTCTAGTCATTGGGCCATAGGTATAAGAACTCGACCTAGACTGTCTTCTTGCGTATCATATACTGACATGTGTGTGTATGACAATGGTATACATGTTAACTTGTGTGTACTGCCTATTAATCATGGACCAGTACATGAAACACAAGGGTTTATCCAGCCTTTAAACTGGATACGCCACAATTCTACATATAATATTACCTATAGTGTTTCCCCTGAAAACACACAAGTTAGACTTAGGATTCTAAGGGAGCCATCTTGAGAGAGAGTAAATGTAAAATGAACTTTAATTATCATGCTTGAACTACGGAAGTTCCTGATTTGATTTACTTAAAAAATCAAACAAAGATAGTTACTTTCTTCTATGAAATATTTTGTACAAGCAAGAACGTAGATTAAAGCATCAGTTCTTGAAGACTTAGCTTGAATAGAAATTTGCTTCATATATGTGCAGAATTTAGGGGAGCAATCCCTGAATTAAGAATTAATCAAATGATAAAGTAATGAAAAATATTACAAGAAATATCATTCTTTGATGGTTGCACTCTTTTTTCCTTTGATGAGTTTTCACAGAAGTTTCTCATCCACAAGGTTTTTAATGAGGCAACTATTGCATTATAAAGTAGTGGATGCTATGCACTCTTTCTACAATTTTTCCTACTAGGTGTTTAGGAGTTTTAACGGGCATGGACATTTTGTAGTAATTGACAAGGGGGAGCGTTATGAAACCGGGTCTCCTAGGGGGTGGGTTGGCTGGTGTGCCGTTCCCCCTGGGGCCCATGTGATCAATTACTAAACCCTAGCTGTCACGTAGATGATCTATAAATAGAGATGTAACCTCCATGTTATTTTACACATATTATTGAGAGCTTGTACTCATGATAATAGATCTAACAAATAGAAGAGCATCGCCCCTATATTCCCATGTCTATTTTACTTTCTGCACGTGTTTGATCTATGATTTGTTGTACTGCCATCGGATCACACATCGTGATGTTGGTTTTGCAACAACAAGGGCATAACAGACAGTGGCACTACTACAGAAACCCTTATCAGTGATGGGCCAAATCCTTCATCAGTGATGGATTTCTCCGTCGCTGATGAGTAGTCGTTGATGACTCAAGTCATCAGTGATGGGTAAAATAACTCGTCACTGATAATTTTGCAAGGACCGAAAGAATTGGGTAGGGTTTCACTAAAGTGGCTATAACTTTTGCATGCAGTGCTTGTTTTGGCTCCACGAGTGAGCGTATCGGCAAGGCATCTTTAGACTTGTGCATTTTTTTGCCTTCATATTCACCCTCTAAGACACACTTTCAGGTCTCCGAATGAAAAACCGCCTCTTCTGACCGTCTGATGAACTTCTTCTCGTGCTCTGAATGCAATAAATTTTGTGTATTCTGAACCATTAGGGAGTAGAGCTAGTAGAACAAATACGAGAATTTTTTTAAAAAAATTAGGCATTAGTAAGAATCCTCCAATTCCGAGCGTAAAAAGGCATAAATCTTGCCACGGGAGGACCTTCCTTACCTTGTATAGCCTCCGCCGTGTTCCTATGAAAAGAGGGATGAGAAGAGGAGAGGCTGCCTTGCAGTGGATTTGATGAGAAGGGTGAGAAGAGGAGAAAGGTGGAAGGGTGGAGAGGAGGATGGATGGGAGAAGAAGGAAAATTTTTGGATCTGGATTTGGATCTGAGTGGAGAGAGAGACGCACTAGGTGAATTATATACCCCGCGGCACTCTGAAATTTGGATTCCAAAGTTGGCGGGAGTCTAAAATTTTTGGTTTTGAACACATCACAAACGTCTCACTCACTTAGCACATCACTGGTGATTTGCACTCATCAATGACAGGTGAGGAAATGACTAGTTACCGATGACTCCACTAAGGAGCTAGCAGGAGGCTCTCACTGATGACTTGCACTCATCAGTGACAGGCAAGGAAATGACCTGGTGAAGTTATCAGTGATAGATAGCTAGACAATTCGTCATTAATTTATGTCGTGGATGTGCATTTACATAGTAGATGGCTAAATCATTTTTCCATTCTTCCTTTCCAATCTCCCCACTGTCTCCTCATCCAACTCGTAATCACCCTCGGTTGGCTCATCGAAATGCGCAACCCCCGCTAATGGTGCAAGTCATCAATGACAGGCAAGGAAATGACCTGGTGAAGTCATCAGTGATAGATAGCCGGATAATTCGTCATTAATTTATGTCGTGGATGTGCATTTACATAGTAGTATGGCTAAATCATTTTTCCATTCTTCCTTTCCAATCTCCCCGCTGTCTCCTCATCCAACTCGTAATCACCCTCGGTTGGCTCATCGAAATGCGCAACCCCCGCTAATGGTGGTAGTGGTCAAGGGCGGACCTTCTTGAGGGTGAGGTTGGCCGGCCACCCAACCTAACTGCCGGTGCTATTATATAGTGAGGTAATTGTGGAGATACTCTACAAAGTAATATACTCAATAAATCGTGGTAAATTATTGAGTAAGTTACTCTCGTTTAGTGAGATATTATTCAATGTTTTACTTTCATCTTAACATGTTTATACTCAAATTATAGTTGTTGGATTCATTTAGCCAAGGCGGCCCCACGAAGGCCCACCCAGGTGTATTCGACATTGAGTAAAATTTAAAATTGTCTTGACCCTTTATATAGATTAAATATATGACACATCACTATGTTTAGCGTCATACTCTTATTAGTGTTATTGAAATATAGTCCGGGTATCAATTACTTTGATTTTAGAAAAAAATTTGGTAGTCGATATCAACTCCACACCGAAATTTTAGTCATGATCTGCTGCGAGGAGTTGTCCAAATATGTATAACTTAACCTATGGCATCGATCGAGGAGAGTGAGGGGTGTGAGCCGGAGACACTCTCGATGAAGTCATCACCCATGACCAGTAAGGAGGGGTGTATAAAGGTGGCGCTGGGGAGGAGATCGTTGACGAGGACGAGGAGATGACAATAAAGGATGTAATCTGAGGACAATGATGGAGACGTGACCACTGCTGATCAAGAGGATTCGTAGAGGTGGTAGGTGATACGGTGCCATAGCTCTCAGTTTCATCGACGACTACTTAGCTCGTCGATGTTGTAGCGACAATATGGAGGGAACGTGGTCAGCGGTGGATCTAGACGGGAGATCATAGGCTCCGCCAAGGGTGGCATACTCTCACCTGATTGTAAACAAATGTCGTAGGTGGAGGCCTGGGATCCGCGTCGAGGTCGCCACCAGCACTAAGCTCGCGACTCCACTAATAGCCAAGGCTTCAATAGGGAAGCCCAACCGAAACACAAATTGGCAATCTTATCTCTCATGGAGTTGTAGTTGCAGGACAAAGGCACAATGCGGCGTTGTCCACGTCAATGGACCAAACGTGCAAGTATGGGCCTGTTGTGTCAAAGTCTGATGGAGTTCTTGGGACTGCGAGGAGAAAGAAGAGTGATGAAGAGGAAAAAAGAAATACAAATGGGCCTATTATATTCTCTCATGTAATTTGAATGTTTTGCGACGTCATTGTCCAACATAGCAACTTTCGTCATCTAAGAACCATTTCAAATGATCCACGATACATATGGTAGTTGAAGTAGTTTAAGGAAAGTAATTTTAAGCTTGAAGAAGAACGGGACAATATGACTAGTCTTTGTTTTTGAACTTAGATAATATCTATATTTGTAGACCTCTAAAATGTAATTTTTTTCTTTGCACATCGGAATTGCTTGGAATTCCCTCTCGCATGGTCGGTAGCAGCAGTGATACAAGGGATTTTTCATTCGAGCACAAGACAAAAGCTCTTAAAGCATCTACAAAGATAGAGTCAATTTTTAACTCTTTAACCCTTTCATATTATTTAGAGTCAATATTGGAAGTAACTCATATAATGGGTTATGTTTTACACCGACTCTACCTAAAGAGTTAACATTAAATACTACAGCGTACAAAGATGATGAGATTGACTATAGAGTTTCTATTTTTCGTAAAGCCTAATCTTCACGAATAATTAGTTTTATTCACTTTCTTCTTTTTTATTCTCCACATCATTAATTATCTTATATCTTTACTATCTATAAAATTTAAGTTGGTGGTTATAGTGATGGTAATGTCACATCCTCCCCTAACCAACTCTCCAACTCTCAACAAACTCTGCTAAACAGACTCTAATCTTTACTTAACTCTCAACAAACTCTGCTAAACATACTCCAATCTTTACATTCTGAGTTAGTTTTTTACTCTGCTGAATTTTATTATCTTACTAAACAATAAAATCAAATCTTTACATTTTGAGTTAGTTGGCTTGCTGGTGCTGTTCCTTCCCCCACACATATGCTTAAAATTTGTTCTACGTGTGTATGTGTGTTATAAGAGCACTCTACTATTAAATCGTTGTAAGGCAAAATAGTATATTTTATTATAGACTTATGATTTTGATTAAAACATGAGATATTGTTGTAACCTACGCACCATGCTAGTATAGAATAATAAGTTAGCTGACATGACATATTTACACATGTCCTAACTCGATCGTTACTCTCCGTTGCACATTTACCCCAGCTCGGTCGGCTCCGTCCTTTCGTATGTCCATCTTCCGTCTTTGACACTCCAAAAGTCTTTCCGATACCAAAAGAATCTGAGTGAGACATGGTGCGTCCAGGCGTCATCACGCATACGTGGCACCCTCTCACTCGCCGCCCACCCGCCCCCGCAGCGTCTGATTGGCCGGAACGACTCAGGCCACGTCTCACACACGTCTCCCCGATCAGCAGATCTCCACCGTTGTCTCCCATCCTCCCTCGTCCCAGCCGTCGAACAGTTCCACATCGTCCCCTTCTAATACCCTACCTCTAGACTCGGGCGCTTGGACATTGGAAGCGCTTCTAGTTTACCTGTGGAAGTTTCCGCTTCGAGAGATATCGGGGTAGAAGGATGCGAGGGCGCGGGCTCCTCCTGCTACTGATCTCAGCGCTGCTCGTCCAGATCCGCGCATCCGATCCGGTAATTTATGCCATTTTTCGCTACTCTTCGTGTGTTTTTTCGCTCATTTTGGGTGAGATTTGTGATAGTTTGTGTGGGTTTTGGTTGGTGGTGCAGTTGCTTTACGAGCCCTTCGACGAGAGCTTCGAGGGGAACTGGGTCGTCTCCGGCAAGGACGAGTACAAAGGTAATTTTCTCGAATCCTTGGCGTGCTTCTTTGGTTCGATCGGTGGGAGATCCGTGGGTTTAGCGAGTTTTTGGGGTTTCTGATTTGTTCAAACGATCCGTACTTAACTAGCTTGTGATGTCCTGATCTGCTAAGGTGATACGCTTTTATGCGAATCCGACTGTTTAGTTGAGGTATTGATGGATTAGGAGCGAGAAGTTTAGCGGCGTAATTGTCGAGATCCAAAAAATGTCATATGTTGTGTCGCACGTATCAGATGTCGCCTTTGTTCTTATGATGCATTGATGCGGATTTGCCGCGCCATCCATGGCCATGTGCTTGATGATAAGCACTCAGCAGTTGCTAGCGTGCTCGTCATCAGTTCCGCGTTCCGGTTTGATAGACCATGCAGATGAGCGCAAAAGAGTGAACATCCAATATGTTTTAACGGTTGTTATCAGTGAATTCACTATGTCTAATCGTCTTCCCTCCTGTTGCGTGATGATATGTGATATGCGTAGATGAACTGCATTTGAAACATGGAGCATATGCAGTTGTCTGCATTGAGTAGCAGTTTGCATAATTATATCTGTATTCCTGTGATTGTGCATCGAGTTACTTGAATATATTGCTCTATGTACATTTGCCCTGCTTGCAGTTTTCTCTTCCCATCATCATCAGAAATATTTTTCTTCATATGATAAAAAGCAAAATGCAGTGCCTAGCTCTTTAAGTACTTAACATTACCACGTGCCTTGTGGCTTGACAAAGTTTAGACTGTTGATTTTGTGATCTGGATTCTGATGATACAGATGGAACAATGATTTGTGGGAGCCTAGGGGTTAGTAGACACCTAGCTGTAAAATCCTGTGCTTTGCAACTCTCCTCATGGTTGATCATTGCCGCGTTTTCCCTGGGTTTTTCTCGATATGGGTTTTCTGCTATGAACATACGCCTCGTGTTAGTTGATATCAGCGTTGTTTGCCATGTGTTCTCTAACATAGGCATCACCAGTCTGCTAGTTGTCTATTCAGCTCTGTTCCCCATCAAAATTTGTTGTTTATACCATTGCTTGTTTTATGGCATTGTCATGGATCAAATGTTTATATAATCTCTCATGCAGGTGTATGGAAGCACGCCAAGAGTGATGGCCATGAGGACTATGGCCTCCTTGTTAGTGAGCCAGCTCGGAAATATGCCATAATCAAAGAGCTCGATTACCCAGTTGCTTTGAAGGACGGGACAACTGTCCTGCAGTTTGAAGTGAGGCTTCAGAATGGCCTCGAGTGTGGAGGTGCTTATCTTAAGTACATCCGCCCTCAGGATGCTGGATGGGATGCCAAGGAATTTGACAACGATACTCCTTACACAATTATGTTTGGTCCTGACAAGTGTGGTTCAACCAACAAGGTTCATTTCATCCTTAAGCACAAGAACCCTAAGACTGGCAAATATGTTGAACATCACCTCAAGTCCCCACCTTCTGTCCCATATGACAAGCTCTCTCATGTCTACACGGCTATCTTGAAGCCAGGCAATGAGGTGAGAATTTTGATTGATGGGGAGGAGAAGAGCAAGGCAAACTTCTTGTCCGCTGATGATTTTGAGCCAGCGCTTATTCCACCCAAGACTATTCCTGACCCTGACGACAAGAAGCCAGAGGACTGGGACGAGAGAGCTAAAATCCCTGATCCAGATGCTGTGAAGCCTGATGACTGGGATGAGGATGCCCCAATGGAAATTGTGGATGAGGAGGCAACCAAGCCAGAAGGATGGTTGGATGATGAGCCTGAGGAAATTGATGATCCAGAGGCTACTAAGCCTGAAGACTGGGATGATGAGGAGGATGGCGAATGGGAGGCGCCGAAGATCGACAACCCCAAGTGCGAAGAGGCACCTGGATGTGGTGAATGGAAGAGGCCGATGAAGCAGAACCCAGCCTACAAGGGCAAGTGGCATGCGCCTCTGATCGACAACCCCAGCTACAAGGGAATCTGGAAGCCCCAAGAAATCCCCAACCCTGAATATTTTGAGCTTGACAAGCCTAACTTTGACCCAATTGCCGCTATTGGAATTGAGATCTGGACAATGCAGGATGGCATCCTGTTTGACAACATTTTGATTGCTGACGATGAGAAGGTTGCCACCTCTATCATAGAGAAGACGTGGAAGCCCAAGTACGAAGTTGAGAAAGAAAAACAGAAGGCTGAGGAGGCTGCTGCAGGTGCTTCAGATGGCCTTTCTGAATTCCAGGTAATTCATTCTTCTGACCGTCTCCAGCTTTTATGTTTGCCAATTCATTCAGAGAAGCAGTTGTCTTTGTTGACTTCGTTAATGATTCATTTTTTCCATATGTTCTGGCTATTCAGTTTGTTAATTCCTTCAGTGTATCACTGCTTCCATGTTAGCACTAACTGATTTTGTATGCATACTGCAGAAGAAGATCTTTGACATTCTGTACAGAGTCGCTGACATTCCGTTCTTGGAACCTTACAAGACCAAGATCATTGTAGGATTGAACAATCTTGCTTATCTCTTGTGCTCAAACAGTTCGGTGTCTCTCTGGAAAATGACATCTGATGTCTTTGTTTCGCAGGATATAATTGAGAAGGGAGAGAAGCAGCCGAACGTCACAATTGGGACTTTGGTCTCAATCATTGTCGTCTTTGTGACCATGCTCTTCAGAATCCTGTTTGGTGGCAAGAAGTCAGCGGTCTGTTATTCATTTGACACATGCCGCTCGTTTATTGCTTAAAACCGGAACAAAGTGATCAATTGTATGATTTGCCTGTAGCAGGCAGCCCTGAAACCCGCAGCTGAGGTCAAGAGGCCCAGTGCCGTGGAGACTGATGCAGCTGGAAGCAGCGGCGACAAGGAGAAAGAGGACGAGAAGGATGACACGGCTGCACCACGCCGAAGGTCGCAAAGGGAGACATAACTCAGCGTAGGGCTCACATTTTGAAAATCTCAGCTCTCGCCTTTTTGAAAACTTAGCCCTTAATGCCTTGAGTGTATAATAGGAGATTCATGTTGCTTTCTGCTGCTTTCCTCATGCCCCTGCTGCTGCCTCCAGTTTTAGAACTCGTGCTGGCGAAGTTTGTGTTGTTCGGTTTTCTGTGTGCTATCCTGAATCAGGTTTTTCTTTTATATCAGGTGAAATATGAAAGGGTTTTTTGACATTTAGGAGTGTTCGTTTATTCATTAGAGATGTTACTTGCGCGGTAAAATCTTATGTTAGCTTTTGTTGCTGGATGTTATATCGACAAGCTTTCCATTTTTGTTTTCCACGATGTTTTAAAGGCATCAGTAATCATCGTCATAGTAGCAGCATCTTCTGAAAACAGGAGAAGAGTGAACTGGCAAGAATATGAGAAGTTGCAAACATGAAGCACTGCCGGATAGCATCTGCTGTAGTTTAGCTCAGGATAGAAAATACTCATGAGGTTTTCTCGCAAACAAAGAGAAAAATACATTAGAGGTCCACTAATAAATTCTACATTTTGAGGTTTCCTAATAAAAACATTTGAATGTGAGCTAACAAAAAATGTTTAGGGGACCACACGAATTTTGCAAAAGCTATTATCGATCCCGTGAGATCCCGGAGTTAACTTCCAGATCTCCTCGTGTATCTTCGTCAATTTAGGATCAAGCTGACAAACACTGCTAAAATATTTACCATTGCACAACATCAAGTTTAATACGAATATAATCTTTGAATATACTAGCTATATGATTTTAAATAGAGTACTTCGTCAAATGACCATTACATCATATAGCAGCGAAAAGGAAGCGATAAATGGTAGACTATCTTCTCAGCCACAGATGGTCGATAGGGTCCACACGACCTATTTCTCGGATCATCATAGAAGTAATCCACATCAGCATCTTCTACGACATAGTCATATGTACACCACTATAACAGAACATGTCGATAAGTACTTCGCGTACTCAATATGCCCCCTCGTAGGGAACGTTATAACCTAAGGTATATGAGGTTGCAAAGAAAGGTTATATGACTTTTTTTTTGCATAAAAGCAATTTGTGGTTGTAAATATTACAATAATTTCAAAGTCGACTTTGAAATGAAAACATGCATTTATCTCAGAGATATTTCTCATAAATGTGAGGGTCCAAACCAACACATACGAGTAAAGCATCAAGTCTAAACTTGTTCCAACCACCTATTCACTTTTCAGAAAATAAGGTAGAGCGAAATAGCAAGGAGGAGGAGGATATGTCATTTTCATCAAGAATGAGTCATGTATCATCCGTGATCATGGATAGGTCTAATCGATTAGTTTACACTTTGCAAAGATTGTACACTTTGCCCACATGGCACGATCATCCCCTTATACCAAGCTGATCGGGCTTGTATATATGCCTATCGATATGTTGGCATGGTAACCATGATGAGGTCTTTTATCTAATCTCCCCTCGATGTGACATGCCCATCGGGTCTGACACGGATTTGAGATTACATCCTCACGTTTGGCCTCCAATCTGTGCGAGATCCTCATAGCTACGTCCACCCTTCTATGTACGACAATGTCAACACCAAAACTCGACTAACATACTCAACTAAATTAGTGCCCATATAGCATGTGATTGTACTATTTTCATACTTCTCTAATTCAAGAGTTCGACTTTATTGGATACGGGTGGCCAATTGCTCCTTCAAACCCGATCCAGCTGTTGTTCATACATTTTGAATAGATGGAATAGAGAGAGGGAAAAATCAATGGGCGTCCGGCACAGCTCAGCGAGTTCAACAATCAATTTTAGTAATAACTGTCATCGATCCGAAGATCATTCCTCCGAGAGGCAAGACAAAGCATCCTAGGGATAATTTAAGCATGGCTAAGTATTACTCTACTCTATTCAGAATTAATAAAATAATCTACTCGGTGTATCAGGTAAAAGGATGACAACGGGATAATGTGAAGCTGTCAATCGACACACTAGTTAGGGGAATAAAATAATATACATGTTTATAAACATTAAAATATAATGACTTTTAGAAATATAGAATCAACATGATCAAAGAAAAAGGGGCATGCCTCCGTTGTCGTGCTGTTGATCTTCAAAAGTTGCTCCTAGTTCGGCTTTGTCACTCCCTATTTTAAAAGAAACAGTATAAGCATAAAAATAATTTTAAAATAATAAATTTTAGAATGAAATAAGAGAAAATAATTCGGATGGAACAAAACAATGGCACAAATGTGTCATCGTGTCGAAGATCGAAATAGGGTCTTAATCCTAGAGTGTCCTTAATATTGGTCTTCTAAAGAGAGGCCATAACCATATGTAATACATGTATTATATAGTATACAAGATTAGGATTTAATTAATATGTCATGCAATTTATTTTATGAATTCATTTTGAAAGAGATTAACTATTACTAGGGTTAAACCCAACATTTTAGGTATCAAACAATTGCATAAATAAAATAAACAATCATAGGCATGATATTAGATGTAAAAGCATGTCAAATATAATCTAAATAACTAAGAATACTGGCATATACCTACTTTTGAAATTATGTAAAAGTAATTCTAACTAGCATGTACATGGTGCTATATTGTGATTCTATAACAAATCATATGAAGAAATCTAAACTATATGGAAGTAAGCTCATGATATACATGCACAACCCTAATTATGCTTAACCAAATAATTAAAATATGAATAGAGGTTAAGCAACATGCTAACTAATTTATAGCAACTAATATTTAAAATAGAAATAAACTATATATCTGGCTATCTATAACTATAGATGCAACTATCTGATATGCATTATACAATTCTGAACTATATGAGAAAACTTAATCATATTAAATAAATGTTAAATTAAGCAGTGGCTAAATTACATGCTAGCCATTATTACATCAAACATAATTAAACAGTAATATGAACTATTTCTTCAAGTTTGATCCTTATTCAATGCATTTTGACTATATTAATTCCTGATTTCCACTACTAACTTCTAATTAGTCATCGGATTGTGCAAATATCTCTTTTTAGACTATACGTGTATGGAAACATTGGAAAATGAGGCATATAAGATATATTTGAAAATTACACGTCAAGAGAAGTGCCCACAAAGAAACGAGACCCCGAATGGAGTTACCAGTGGGTCAGTGCGACAAGAGAAGAGAAGAGAAGAACCACACCCAAGTCATATGCAGCTACCTCCATAGCCATTTTATTTTTGTACTCTCTCTATTACTATTGCCAAGAAGTAAGGGTGTAAGATGGTTTAAGTATTTTTAATTGAAGCACTTCCTTGTTGTGATGTTCTTCATTGATTTAATCTAGGTGATTTCTATGGATCGTGCGTACCCCTTTATAGGCTTTCAGAGGAGGATTAGCTGCGTAGATTGAAGTTTATTTATATTAGATCATATTTATTTGGTATCTGATATTTTTGATACTTTGTCTCGTATGCTCATCTTGATAATAGGCGTCCAAGGTGAACATTGGGGAGGAGTCGTGCTACATTCTAAGCGGAAGTAACAGCTATGTGAGGTGTAGGGAAACGCGAGGAGCCTCTAGGGAGACCTGGTATAGTCACAATATTTTGAGCGTTGGTCTGGCTCACGCCTTAATAATTCTGGTGATACGGTGGATGTCGGCACGGGGGTTGGGCAATAGATCCTATGAGTAGGCAGATGATAGTGTAGGTAAACTTTGGACGTGTCGCCCACTCGATTATTTATCTTGAATACTAATGCTATAATAATTGTGCTAGTGATCCAAATACTGAATGGAAACGATTGTTTCGAATGAGTTTTGTAGTGTGATGCTAGCTCAGATTTGTGAAGTTCAATCTATATGTTTTAATTTGTTGTATTATGTTGTTTTGTTTACATTGTTGGTATGTGAAATGTATTTGGAGATATTACTTCTAACTCATGGGTTTATTGTCATGTTAACTCTCAGTGCGAGCCTTATTTGTACCAAAATTTGAGTCTCATATTTATATATTCATCATTGGTGAAGTGGGTAAAATGGAATTGTTTTGTTCAGCATTTTCCCCTGCTGTGATAGAGTTATCAAGTCCAACATCCTAGTGTTGGCCACCATGCCTTTGCCAAGATATGACCAAGATATTCCTGGAGGTATGACAATTCCTACTTGGGAGCTTTCCATATTATTTGCCATTCCAGACTACTCAAATAAGCTTTGGATTTTATTTCATTTTACAATTCCAAATGTAGCCAAACACAAAAATTGGAGGTGTGATCCAATTTCTACCAATTTTAATTCTATTAGAAATGGTATTTGAATTCAAATAAATTCATCAAATTAAATTCATAGTTGCCAAACGAGGTGTTAATGTCAATCTAGTGTTGAACAACCAAAAAAAATCTAATTTATATTTACTAGCAGAGTGCCCGTGTGTTGCAACGAATAACAATTTTAGAAGAAAAATAGTATCATAAAATAAACTATAATGGTCATTTTGTTTATCAAGATATGCGGTAGCATGTCTTGTTCATAATTACTGTGATACGATTTTTCCTTCTAAAATTCATATGCGTTGTAACGCACGAACACTCTACTAGTAATAGTAGAGATAAGCATTTCGCAGGACCACAATGATTGAAACAAGTATTTCATAAATCAATAGACAGTTGATACAGAAGAGCAGTAGATTATTAAAAAGAATCATACGATTCTGAATGTCAGAGAAGACAGAAAAAACAATTGATTTCACCCCCACCGAATTCACAAGTAAACTAAGACTCGTACAAGCCTGACGCGATTAACCCCCCAAATAAATCTAGAACTGGCTAAATCCTCAATCTCTAATCTCCTTCCCCCAACCAAGCTCCTCTTTCTCATCTGGCCAGTGGCTAGGGCAGCCTAGTTAGGAGGGGAGGTAGCTCGACTGGGATGGCGGCGACTGGCAGAGACGACACAGGATGAAGGGGAGTAGCGGAGGATTGGAGGGTGATGGAGCGCGCGGCGTGGAGACGGCCGGCCTCGGGCTCAATTGAGAGAAGTCTTTATTATATATAAGCTAGTTAATTTGTTGATTTTTGTTAGAGATTTTTTAGATCTTTATTATATCTAATTTAAGGTAGTTAGTTTATTGATTTTTGTTAAGAGATTTTTTAGGTTTTTATTATATCTAAAGTAGTTATTTTGAGGTTTTTGTTAAATATTTTAGGAATATGGTTAGTAGAGAGAAAGGGTTAAAATGAACAGAGGATATAGATGAATCAAGATGAACCAACCACCGCTAATTTAAATATATATAATAGTAAAGACAAGCTGTTTTTTTTGGTCAATTCTATGCCACATGGAGATCAACCGACTCTCTATATATGTCCTGCATTTCTAATTCTTTTTCTTTTTGCGGGAACATTTCTAATTCAGCCGTGTTCTTGTTGCTTCGAGTGTGATTTAGCTGCTACACTATCCAAATTTAGAAGACTATGATTAAGTCATGTCGCTCTAGTTCCACTGTATCAAAAGTTTATGCTGATGAATTGCTAAGGCCACATGATTGTAATTTGCTTGACCACAGAAAAAATATATATATATACTGGTAAAGCCAGTGTTCTAGTCGCACTGACACCGGTGGCCCACGTCGATGGGATCGTCCTGTGTGGGCGCTCGCACAAGTCTAAGAAACGCATCTGATGTGGCGGCCCTGAGAGCCCAGGCGTCATCATGTACACATGGCACCTGCTCATTGGCTGCCACCACGTCCCGCACCCTCTCATTGGCCAGAACAGGTCACAACCAGGCCCCTTTTTCCTTCGCACCACCCCGCCCCACCACGCCCCGATCAACCAATCTCCACCGTTCCCTAGCCCCTTCCCATCATCAGAGCCGTCCATTTGTTCCGCTTCGCCAACTTCTTATACTTGTGCCACCCCCTGCACCCAGTCGCGGACGCTTCTTCTCTCTGGAAACATTGCCATCGAGCGAGAGATCGCGGAGGATGGGAGGGCGCGCGCTCCTGCTGCTGCTGGTCTCGGCGGTGCTCGTGCAGATCCGCGCCTCCGATCCGGTAATCTCAGAAAACCTTGGCGAGTTCTCGGTGTTGTTTTTGAGATTTTTTTTTGGGTGAGATTTGTGATAGATTTTGTGGGTTTTGGTTGGTGCAGTTGCTCTACGAGCCGTTCGACGAGAGCTTCGAGGGGAGATGGGTCGTCTCCGGCAAGGACGAGTACAAAGGTACACGAGCATCTCTCTCAACCTCGTCTGCGAGTTTTGCTTGGTTCGATCTGTGCGAGATCCATGGGTTTAGTGGGTGTTTTGTGTTGCCGATCTGTTCGTGCGATCGCTCTGCTAGCTTGCGAGCATCTGATCTGGGGTAGTTATGTGCCTTCGTGCGAATCGTAGTGCGTTTAAGAGCGAGGGGTTTAGCCATGTAATTGCCCATCAGATCCGCAAATGCGTATATTTAAATTTCACACCACAAAACAGAACACTGCCTCTTCTTCAAACTCCTAACAGAACCTTTATCCAACAGTAAGACTCTTACCGGAAGATCACCAATTACATTGATCTGTGAATAGTAGAAACAATGATCACGGGCGTTGGGTTAAGTGATGTGCAGCTGTTGTTAGGATATAGTGACCTATGATGCAGATCTGCTATGCCTTCCGTGGCCTTGCTGATAGTTTTCAAATTGAAAGCTTGCCGTTTCGCAGTTCCGCGTTCCGGTTTGATAAGCCATACATATAGCCACGGAAGAGACAGTGTGTTTTGGAGGTTAAGTTCATTGAAGTGACTCGGTGATTTTGTGCCTTGCTGGTGTGTGATGATATGAGACAAGCTTAGTAGAATTGCATCTGAAGTTTCTTGTGCACGTTGATGCTGTGATTATTTCAAATATATAGTTTGCACAGTAGCATGCTAGCATGTAACCTGTGACTGCTGCATTGAGTGACATTTTGCATAATCTTTTGTATATGCCTGTGATGGTGCAGTTTAGCCATCATTGCTTGAAATATTCTGCATATGATAAAAGCAAAATGCACAAGCCTAGTTATTACTGTTTGCAGTAACATTGTTATTCATTACGAATTGACTAATCTGCTGTTTCTGTCTTCAACTCTGTTCGCTGTGAATATTAGCTGTTCTTTGATCGCTCCATTACTACTTGTTGTAGGTCAAATGATGACATATCTGGTTTGCAGGTGTATGGAAGCACGCCAAGAGTGATGGCCATGAGGACTACGGCCTCCTTGTTAGCGAGAAGGCTAAGAAATATGCCATAATAAAGGAGCTTGATTTCCCAGTTACTTTGAAGGATGAGACAGTTGTCCTGCAGTTTGAAGTGAGGCTTCAGAATGGCCTTGAGTGTGGAGGTTCATATCTTAAGTACATCCGCCCTCAGGATTCCACATGGGATGCCAAGGAGTTTGATAATGAGACTCCTTACACTATTATGTTTGGTCCTGACAAATGCGGTTCAACCAACAAGGTGCATTTCATTCTTAAGCACAAGAACCCCAAGACTGGCAAGTATGTTGAACATCATCTCAAGTTCCCACCATCTGTCCCGTATGACAAGCTCACCCATGTTTACACGGCTATCTTGAAGCCGGATAATGAGGTGAGAATTTTGATTGATGGGGAGGAAAAGAAGAAGGCAAACTTCCTGTCTGCTGATGATTTTGAGCCTGCACTTATCCCATCCAAGACCATTCCTGATCCTGATGACAAGAAGCCAGAGGACTGGGATGAGAGGGCTAAAATCCCTGATCCAGATGCTGTGAAGCCTGAGGACTGGGATGAGGATGCCCCAATGGAAATTGTGGATGAGGAGGCCACCAAGCCAGAAGGATGGTTGGACGATGAGCCTGAGGAAATTGATGATCCAGAGGCTACCAAGCCTGAAGACTGGGATGATGAGGAAGATGGAGAATGGGAGGCACCAAAGATTGACAACCCCAAGTGCGAAGAGGCACCTGGATGTGGTGAGTGGAAGAAGCCGATGAAACAGAATCCTGCTTACAAGGGCAAGTGGCATGCGCCTCTGATCGACAATCCCAACTACAAAGGAGTCTGGAAGCCCCAAGAGATCCCCAACCCTGAGTATTTTGAGCTTGACAAACCTGACTTCGATCCAATTGGCGCTATTGGGATTGAGATCTGGACGATGCAGGATGGCATCCTGTTCGACAACATTTTGATTGCTGATGATGAGAAGGTTGCCAACTCTATCCTAGAGAAGACATGGAAGCCGAAGTATGAAGTTGAGAAAGAAAAGGAGAAGGCTGAGGAGGCTGCTGCAGGTGCTGATGGTCTTTCTGAGTTACAGGTGAAACATTCTTCCAGTCTTTTCCAGCTATTGTTTGTTAATTTCTTCAGTGGAGCATTGCTTTGAGCTATCACTTACTGATTTACCATGCACATCGCAGAAGAAGATTTTTGACGTGCTGTACAAAATTGCTGACGTTCCGTTCTTGGAACCCTACAAGTCCAAGATCATTGTAAGATTCAGGATCCTTGATTATCTTTTTGCGTTAAAACAATTAAAGTGTTTGTCTGGAAATTGACATCCTACAACTCTGTATCTTTCACAGGATGTAATTGAGAAGGGGGAGAAGCAGCCCAACCTCTCAATTGGAATTTTGGTCTCGATTGTCATTGTCCTTGTGACCGTGCTCTTCAGGATCCTATTCGTTGGCAAGAAGCCAACGGTTAGTCTTTCTTTCAGCATATTCTACTGCTCAACTGAATTGAAACCTGGGCCAAATGATCGATTGATTGTATGGTTTGTCTGTGGCAGGTTCCCCTGGAACCCACAGCTGTGGCCAAGAAGCCCCAGGCTGTCGAAACTGATGCAGCAGGAAGCAGCAGCGGTGACAAGGAGGAGAAAGAGGATGAGAAGGAGGAAACTGCGGCCCCGCGCAGGAGGTCCCGACGGGAGACATAGACCTCAATCTTGTCTGTGACGCCTTATCTTTTGCCATCTTGGCGCCTGCTTTAAACTTGGCTCAGTAATGTTTTGAGTGTACAATAGGAGATTCTTGCCACCTACTACTTCCCTGCTGATGGTTTGTTACCCCCTGTTTAAATGGTTAGAACTTCACGAGCAGTAGATGTTTAGTCTTGTTCGGTTGTCTGATTTTGTGTCCTGTGCTTGTGCCTTTGCCTGACAGATAAACACTAAATCAGATCTTGTTAATTTTTCTGGTAGATCAGCGGAAACGTGAAGAGATGCTTCAGATTTCTTTACTATATTATATATTGGAGTTAGTGGCTGTGGTGATGTAGATTTTTTACTATTTTATATATTGGAGTTAGTGGCTGTGATGATGTTACACTTGCTATGGTGGTGTTAGATCCTCATCATCAATAAATAAACAAGCTTCTCAAAAATTCTTCTAATAAATTTACTCTTTTGGTATCTCAACAAACAAACAAACTTTTCAAAATTCTCTCTAACAAACTTCCCCAAACACTCAATAGGCGAGTGCTATAAATCGGCATTGCTGATGTTAATATTTTATCGACATAGGTCGTAGCCGTCGGATGTGACGGTGAACTTAGCAATAAACAGAATTAGCTAAATTTATAGAAAATAATTTTAGTGACTATAGAAAATAATTATATTGACAATATGAAACATGGACAATTGTCTGTATGCAATACGTAGCGTGGGCTCCTTATGTTAATGCAACATAGAAATATTTATATAGTGAGAGGGAAACACTTTACTAAACCTTGCGCAATAAAATTTTCGAACCAATACAACAATAGAATGTATATAACACAATCCTGGATTTTTGGAAAACTTATAATTCAAATCACTAGGTTTTCAGCATCGTGGACTCCTTCTGTTATGGTAATGTGGAAACATTTATGTAGCGAGAGGGAACCATTTTACTCAAACTTGCACAACAAATTTGTCTAACCAATATAACAACTAATATTTGTTCATTTGGGCTAATGTATTTATGTTTCATTCATCCGGATATTTTATTTCTCGTACAACAATAATTCGTTTCCATCAACAACTAATGGAGAAGCTGCAGCAAATGCTCTCCGAGCTAATTTGTTTATGTTTCATTCATTCGAGTATTTTGTTTTCTATACAACAATAATTTGTTTTATGTAGAACAATCATTCGTTTCCATCAAAAACTAATAGAGAAGCTGCAGCAGACGCTCGCGGAGTTCCTGCCGCTGACGACGACGCCTGCTCGTGCAAAGAATGGCGGGGTACCATGTAGTAGTCGCCGGGCTTCTAGTCGGTGTCGATGAGGACGGAGAATCGGTGGCCGACATGGACGTCGAGCGAGTTGTACTGGTCCCACAGGGTGTGAGACCCATCTGTTCGCACGAAATTGGATCCGTGAAACACCTAGGTGATGGGAGTCGCCAACCGCACTTACGTGTGCGATAAACGGATGCTTTTCGAGCAAAGCAACAAAGGATAACTATCGTACTTACGCGTACGACAAGCGATTGCTTTCCGAGCAAAGCAACAAAGATCTTCTTACTTACGTGAAGAAGAAACGACTGTTTTACGGCGCAAAACAGCAAAGATCTACTACTAAGATAAAAGATAAAAGGTAAAAGATTGATTTGATCGATTGTTGGATGATTTCAATCGGCCGTCACCCTTTACATATTTATAGGGCGGCTGGTCTTCCCGTAGGAGGTTCGGACTCCTAATCCTAATCTGATTACAAATATATCTCTTTCCTTGCTTAAAGGATCTGGATTCTACCGTACACGTAACTTTCCATACAAACCAAGATAGCTTTCCAAATCTTAACTGCTTCGGACGCCGACATCCGGACTCGTTTCGGCGCACGGGATATCCTTCCTTAACAAACTGGATAAACTTCCAAATCTTGTAGGACTCTCCTTGATTGCCTCGCCGCGTTTCTTGCGCCTCAGGCTGAAGTCTCTAGCGTCGGGTAAGTCTTGAAGGGTAGTACTGCAATTCAGACTTGCTGAAGATGGTCCTTCACGGGTGCTCGGGGACGAACTTGGACCGCTCGGGAATCCGCCGAATGCTCGGGGACGAACTCGGACTGCTCGGGGATCCGCCGAGTGCTCGGGGACGAACTCGGACTGCTCGGGGATGAACTTTGTACCGCTCGGGAGTCGGCCGAGTACTCGGGAAAAAACCCCTCGGGGCTGGAGACCTTCTCGGGGCTGGGCCACTCGGTATCACCAGTACTCGGGGTCGATGTCGCTCGGGGCCGCCACTGTTGAATACCCAGAGGTACCGCTCGTGACTTGATGGCGTAGTGGGCGCTCGGGGACACCTCAAACGGGCACCTTCGCACTTTGGGATATGACGACTACTCGGGATGCAGTGAGCACTCGGGGGCACTCGGAAACGCCGCGAGCACTCGGTATCAAGTATACCGCGAGCGTCCAGGCCACTCGGCTGTATTAATCCTGCATGTAATAGTAAACGCTGCATCCATACTGTTAGTTTCATCATCTCAACTTCCAGTAAACCTAATACTTAATTTGGCCCACTGAATAAACCTTCAAGCCAAATTACGCTGCAAACACATGCCCCCCTGCTTTTTGGCATAATTGCATTTGCCAAAAACACCTTGAACTACATCGTTGCTCAGGGCGATATTTTTAAAGGGCATATCGGCCATAGATTTTGTTAAGCTACTTGCCACATACTCGGATAATACTTTTTCAGATATTTCCCATTAAGAGCCCTAGATAACCATTCCCCTTGCAAAGATTCTACAAGATAGGAATTCCCGGGGACTATCTCGACAACTCTAAACGGGCCCTCCCAACTCGGCGACCACTTGCCGAATTTGTTGTCCCGAGCTCCAACAGGTAAAATCGTTTTCCATACTAGGTCTCCTATCTGAAACGATTTTTCCTTTACTCTTTTGTTGTAAGCCTTGGCAACTCTCAACTTCTCCTTCTCGATTTCTTGTAAGGCTTTCAACCTCTCTTCTGGAACATCATCTATCTTATCTATCATCAAGTGGCTGTAATCTTCAGCCGACAAGTTGTCTTGCCTGGCTATTCTAAGAGCTTGTAGTTTAACTTCCACGGGCAACACCGCCTCCTGCCCGTACACCAACTCGAATGGCGTCACTCGGGTGGCTCCATGCTTGGATATCCTATGGGCCCATAATGCTTCCGAGAGGACCTCATGCCACCTCCTCGGATGTTCCTCAATTTTCTTCTTTATTAGCTTGATCAAGGTTTTATTGCTGGACTCGGCCTGTCCATTGGCTTGGGCATAATAGGGCGACGAGTTCAACAACTTGACCCCAAAGGACTCGGCAAACTCACTGAATTGGTGAGACATAAAGGATGCACCCTGATCAGTCGTCAGAGTTTGAGGGATGTCGAACCTATGGATGATATGTTCCAGAACAAAGCTAATCACTTCCTTATGAGTCATATTCCTTAAAGGAACTGCTTCGGTCCACTTAGTGAAATAATCTGTAGCTACAAGGACAAAACGATGACCTTTCGACGAAGCAGGATGTATCTCCCCAATGAAATCTAAACCCCATCCTCTAAATGGCCATGGCTTTATAATAGGGTTCATCTTAGCCGCGGGTACTAACTGTATGTTTCCAAACTTCTGGCATGCTTCACACCCTCTATAGTACCGAAAACAATCTTCTAACATAGTTGGCCAATAGAATCCTGCCCTCTTCAACAACCA